>ML425094.1:83566-131357 GCA_005239525.1 Nicotiana knightiana
TCTCGGAATCGGGTAAAAGTTATATTTTCCGGACACCCATTCACTCACGAACTCACTCGACCAGAAACAATCGAAATCCGATGCCAAAAACCCCTTAAATTCTCAGAATTTCGGTCTGGGGAAGTTTCATCAATTTCCCATGGTTTTTGCCCCATTTTTTGATAATTAAACTAAAGAAAACAACGGGGATTAATGGTCTAACAATGAATTAGGATTAGAAAACAATACCTATGATCATTCTCTTCAAAATTCACTAAAAATCGCCAATTCCCCAGCTCTCAAATGATTTATAGACTTATGAAATAAACCCTCGAATTTTTGGAATAAACACACAGGGATCTCGCACCTGCGGTCCCGATCACCGCACCTGCGGAAAAAGCATCGCAGGTGCAGAATTCACTTAAGTCCACTGGGGCCGCACCTGCGGTCGTTTGGTCGCGCCTGCGTTTACGCACCTGCGGAACTTTGGTCGCACCTGCGACCACTGGCCAAATCCCTCGCCATCGCACCTGCAATCAACCCTATCGCGCCTGCGAGTCCGCACCTGCGGGAAAACCTTCGCAGGTGCGAAAACACTAGAAGAGGTCTGGTTCAGCCATTTGATAAGTCCCAATTTCTCCCGTTAAGCATCTGAAACAACCCCGAGGCCCCCAGGGACCTCAACCAAAACCACCAACCGACCCTAATACCTTATTCGAATTAGGTCGAGCCTTAAAAACACGTCTCATAACATCAAAATCATCGATTATGCATAGGTTCAAGCCTAGAAACTTAGGAAAATTCTAGAATTCACATCCGACGCCGAAACACGTCTAAACTCATCCGAATGACCTCAAGTTTTGCACACACATCCCAAATGACATGACGGAACTACTGCAACTTCCGGAATTCCACTCCGACCCTCGGATCAAAAACTCACTATCAGACTGGGAACTTCAAAAATTCAAACTTCGGCATTTTAAGCCTAAATGAGCTACGGATTTCCAAAATGCATTCCGAACAAGCTCCCAACCCCGAAATCACCTAACGAGCTAACAGAACCATCAGATTTCCATTCCGAGGACGTCTTCACACTGTTCCGACTACGGGAAACTTTCCAACACCTAAGCTCTCATTTAGGGACTAAGTGTCCCAAAACTCTCCGAAACTCAAAATCGAACGTCCCGACAATTCAATTTAGCAGAAATAGACTTAGGGGAAACAGTTAATAGAGGATCGAGGCGTTAATTCTTAAGACGACCGGCCGGGTCGTCACATCCTCCTACACTTAAACATTCGTTCGTCCTCGAACGAGCATAAAGACATACCTGAAGTAGTGAAAAGATGAGGGTAACTGTTGCGCATATCCTGCTCGCTCTCCCAGGTCGACTCCTCGCCTGGCTGACCCCGCCACTGAACCTTTACTGAAGCAATGTTCTTCGACCTGAGCTTTCTGACCTGCCTGTCCAATATAGCAACAAGCTCCTCAACATATGATAGATCCTTGTCCAATTGGACTGAGCTGAAATCCAAGACATGAGATGGGTCACCGTGATATCTTCGGAGCATCGAAACATGAAATACCGGATGAACTCCTGCCAAGATGGGAGGTAAGGCAAGCTCATAATCAACCTCCCCAACACGCCTCAATATCTCAAAAGGTTCAATAAACTTCGGACTCAGCCTCCCTTTCTTCTCAAATCTCATAACGCCCTTCATAGGAGAAGCCCGAAGCAGAACCCGCTCTCCGACCATATATGAAACATCACGAACCTTCCGGTCTGCGTGACTCTTCTGTCGGGACTGGGCTGTACAGAGTCTATCCTGAATCACCTTGACCTTCTCCAATGCATCATGAACTAACTCTGTGCCTAATATCTTGGTCTCACCCGGCTCAAACCAACCCACTGGAGATATGCACCTCCTACCATATAAAGCATCATACGGCGCCATTTGAATGTTGGACTGATAATTGTTGTTGTAAGCAAACTCCGCCAATGGAAAGAACTGATCCCGAGACCCTCCAAACTCAATCACACACGCACGGAGCATATCCTCAAGAATCTGAATAGTGCGCTCGGACTGTCCGTCCGTCTGGGGGTGAAATGTTGTGCTCAACTCCACCCGAGTACCCAACTCCTGTTGAACGACTCTCCAGAACCGTAAAGTGAACTGAGTACCTCTGTCTGAAATAATAGAAACTGGAATACCATGCAGACGAGCGATCTCCCGGATATAAATCTCCGCCAACCGCTCCGACGAATAAGTAGTCAGTACCGAAATGAAATGGGTTGATTTGGTCAGCCCATCCACAATCACCCAAATAACATCATGCTTCCTCAAAGTCCGAGGAAGTCCAACCACAAAGTCCATGGTGATCCGCTCCCACTTCCACTCTGGAAGCTCAATCTGCTGAGTAACCATCCCGGTCTCTGATGCTCATATTTGACCTGCTGACAGTTGAGACACTTGGCTACAAACTCTGCAATATCCTTCTTTATTCTTCGCCACCAATAGTGTTGTCTCAGATCCTGGTACATCTTCGTGGTACCGGATGGATAGAATACTGCGAACTATGGGCCTCCTCAAGAATCAACTCCCGAAGCCCATCTACGTTGGGCACACAGATACGGCCCTGCATCCGCATCACCCCATCCTCTCCTATAGTCACATATCTGGCATTACCCCGCCGGACTCTATCCTGGAGAACTGAAAGGTGGGGATCATCATACGGGCACTCTCTGATACGATCATGGAGGGAAGACCGAGCAACCATACAAGCTAATACCCGGCAAGGCTAAAAAATATCCAATCTCACGAACTGACTGGCTAAGGACTGAACATCTAAGGCTAGAGGCCTCTCAGTTGTATGAAGGTATGCCAAACTCTCCGCCTGGCGACTCAAGGCGTCGGCCACCACATTGGCCTTCCCCGGGTGGTATAATATAGTGATGTCATAGTCTTTTAGCAACTCTAACCATCTACGCTGGCACAAATTTAGATCCTTCTGCCTGAATATGTGCTGCAAACTCCGGTGGTCAGTATAAATCTCACAAGGCACACCGTACAAATAATGACGCCAGATCTTCAAGGCATGAACAATGGCAGCTAACTCAANCGCTCCAAGGCCGACTCGTGAGGCATCATAATAAACTGTATAAGACCCCGAACTAGTAGACAATATCAAGATTGGGGTTGTAGTCAAAGCTGTCTTGAGATTCTGAAAGCTCGCCTCACACTCCTCTGTCCACTAAAATGGAGCACCCTTCTAGGTCAATCTAGTCATAGGGGTTGAAATCGATGAAAATCCCTCCACAAAACGACGGTAGTAACCTGCCAAGCCAAGGAAACTGCAAATCTCTGTAACTGAGGACGCCCTGGGCCAACTATGCACGACCTCTACCTTCTTCGGATCCACCCGAATGCCCTCACTCGATACTATGTGGCCTAAGAATGCCACAGAACTCAACCAAAACTCACATTTTTGAGAACTTTGCATACAACTTCTTCTCTCTCAGGGTCTGAAGCACTGTCCTCAGGTGCTGCTCATGATCTTCCCGACTCCGGGAGTAAACAAGAATATCATCTATGAAAATAATGACGAACGAGTCGAGATATGGCCTGAACACACTGTGCATCAAATGCATAAATGCTGATGGGGCATTAGTCAGCCCAAATGACATAACTAGAAACCCCTAATGGATATACCGAGTCCTAAAGGCAGTCTTCGGGATATCCGGCTCCCGAATCTTCAACTGATGGTAACTTGAGCGCAAATCAATCTTAGAAAATACATGTGTGCCCTGAAGCTAGTCAAATAGATCATCAATACAAGGCAAGGGATAACGGTTCTTCACTGTAACCCTGTTCAACTGGCAATAATCCATACACATGCGCATAGAACTATCCTTTTTCTTCACAAACAAGACAGGATCACCCCAAGGTGAATCACTGGGTCTAATAAAACCCTTATCAAGCAATTCTTGTAACTGATCCTTCAACTCCTTCAACTCAGGAGGATCCATACGGTACGGAGGAATGGAAATGGGCTGAGTGCCCGACAACAAATCAATGCCAAAATCAATGTCTCTATCGGGCGGCATGCCCGGAAGATCAGCTGGAAACACATCGGGATAATCCNATCACCCCAAGGTGAATCACTGGGTCTAATAAAACCCTTATCAAGCAATTCTTGTAACTGATCCTTCAACTCCTTCAACTCAGGAGGATCCATACGGTACGGAGGAATGGAAATGGGCTGAGTGCCCAACAACAAATCAATGCCAAAATCAATGTCTTTACCGGGCGGCATGCCCAGAAGATCAGCCAGACACACATCGGGATAATCCCGTACCACTAGAACTGAATCAACATAAGGGGTATCAACACTGACATCTCTCACATAAGCTAAATACGTGGCACACCCCTTCTCAACCATACGCTGAGCTTTAAGGAAAGAGATAACTCTACTGGGATTGTGATCTAAGGTACCACTCCACTCAACATGCGGAATACCTGGCATAGCCAACGTCACGTTCTTGGAATGACAATCAAGAATAGAATAATGGGGCGACAACCAGTCCATGCCCAAGTAAATATCAAAATCCACCATATCGAGTAACAATAAATCCGCACTAGTCTCAAAACCACGAATAGTAACCAAACACGACCGATAAACGCGGTCCACAACAAGAGAATCTCCTACAGGAGTAGAAACGTAAACAAGAGAACTCAAAGAATCTCGTGTTATACCCAAATGCGGAGCAAAATAAGAAGACACATAAGAATACGTGGAGCCTGGATCGAATAGAACTGATGCATCTCTGTGACAAACCAGTATAATACCTGTAATGACAGAATTGGAGGAAACAGCCTCGGTACAAGCAGTAATAGCATAATATATGGCCTGGCCTCCCCCTCGAGGGTGACCTCTACCTCCCCGACCTCCGCCCCTAACTGGCTGGGCAGATGGGGTAGCAGCTGGAGCTGTGATCATGGCCTGAGAACTCTGCTGAGCACGTTGTGGCTGAAAAGTTTGTGAACATGCACCCCTACCAAGTCTGGGGCAGTCCCTAACCATATGGTGTGTATCGCCACACTCGCAACAAGATCTGGGAGGATGTGGTGGTTGTGACTGGCTAGGGCCAGGTCTGCTAGACTGACCTCTGAAAGCACCCCGCGCAGGAGGTGCGCTAGAAACTGGAGGTGCATAGTAAGGCTCCTGAGGCCTGGGCGGAGCTGGGGTACCACTGGCTGCTGGAAGAGCTGAATGAGCGGGGCGGACCATATAACCCCTACCATGTCGACCTGCTTCTGGGGTACGGGCACCAGAGTAGTGTCCTGACTCTCAAGACCTCTTGGCCTCTCTCTTCTCTCGCTCTCTAGAGAGCATACCCTCGATCCTCCTAGCAATGCTCACTACCTGCTGATAAGGAATGTCCATCTCCAACTCTCGAGCCATTCTAGATCTGATGGGTGGGATAAGACCCTCGATGAACCGGTGAACCCTCTCGCGGACAGTAGCAACCAAAGTCGGTGCATGCCTAGCCAATCTGGTGTAACGGATAGCATACTCTGAAACTGTCATAGCACCCTGGAGAAAATGCTCAAACTCTGCGCGCCATGCGTCCCTGAGGCTCTGAGGAACAAACTCTCTCAAGAACATATTTGAGAATTGGGTCCAATTCAGTGAAGCTGCCTCGTCTGGACTATCTAACTCATAAGTGCGCCACCAATCATAGGCGACTCCACGAAGCTGGAAGGTAGTAAAAGGAACCCCACTAGATTTGGCTATGACCATAGTGCAAAGAATACGGTGGCACTCCTCTAGAAACTCCAAGGCATCGTCTGATGCTAGACCACTGAATACCGGAGGATCATACTTCTTGAACCTCTCAAGTCTCCGTTGCTCGTCCTCTGAAGCAGCTAACCCATCCTTGGGCTGAACTGGCACTACGGGCGGTGCAGGAATGATCTCTGGTACCTGCTCCACATGCACTCGCTGCTCAAGAGTGCGGGCGGAGGGAGTCTGTGCTCCTCATCTGGCCTGGGATGTGGCTGCAGCAAGGGAAAGCAACCCTACCTGAGCCATAGTGGTGTACATAGACATGAACTGAGCTAACGTCTCCTGAAGGGCTGGAGTAGTAGTGGCAGTAGGCGTGTCAGGTGCCTGGACTTCAGCTGGATCTACTGGTGGTACCTCGGCGTCAACTCGCGCAGGTGATCTCGCTGCACCACATGCGCGTCCTTGGCCTCTACCTCGGCCCCGGCCTCTGACGGCTGCAGTAAGGGGCATGGGTGCCTGATCGCTCCCGGGTAGCACGTGTCCTCACCATCTGTGAGAGAATAGAAGACAGAGGTTTAGAATTAATGTCAAAAATATCGCACGACAAGGAAATCAAATGAAGTAAAGATTTTTCCTAAACAGTTATATAGCCTATCGTAGATAAGTACAGACGTCTCTGTACTATCAGCGAGACTCTAATAAACCGGCATGTGTTCCGTGACTCCTATGAACCTAGAGCTCTGATACCAACTTGTCACGACCCCAGTTCGCCTTCCGTGAATATGTCGTGATGACACCTAGTCCCTATAACTAGGTAAGCCTAACAATGCGTAAAAACAACATAACATGCGTAATAATTAAGTAAAAACTGAACAATCTAAAAGAAAGACTGTATATAAATGTCGCTCGGCATATACAACTCAAAAATAATGCGGAAGTCTACAAAATCACCCCAAAATCCGGAAACTCACGGAAAACACAAGCTTACAGAAATGTAATACACGACTCTAACTCCAGAATGTCTAAACAACTGTAAGGAAGGAAAAGCTTTCCACTAAAGCTGGAATAAGATAGAGACTCCTGGTATGCTGACGCGGCAGATGTACCTCGAAGTCTCTGCTAGATCTCCCAACCTCGGGGATAGTGCGCCTGGGTGGAGGTACCTGGATCTGCACATGAAAAACATGCGCAGAAGGGGCATGAGTACACCACAACGGTACTCAGTAAGTGTCAAGCCTAACCTCGGTCGGGTAGTGACAAGGAAGGTCAGGGCCCTACTAAGGTTAAACAATATAATAGAAATTTACAGTATGAAAACAGGCAGTAATAATGAGTACAACAGTGAAATAAGACAGGTCAAACAAGGCAATAACAAAAAACACAAGAAAAAAGTAAACACGAAATATGTACAACACAATAACAATGGTAACAATGAGGATCTCCCAGGATACCGTCCTGTAGTCCTTTTCTCAACTGTCCAATGGATCTCCCGGGATACCGTCCCGTAGTCCATCATATGTATATCCGAAGGATCTCTCGGGATACCATCTCGTAGTCCATCATATGTGCAGGGGTATCTATCGGGAATCGAACCCGCAGTCCTAAAGTAAATATGCAGGGGGATCTATCAGAAATCTAACCCGCAGTCCCAAAGTAAATGTGCAGGGGGATCTATCGGGAATCTAATCCGCAGTCCCAAAGTAAATGTGCAAGGGAATCTATCGGTAATCTAACCCGTAGTCCCAAAGTAAACAAACAAGGGGGAGGGGGGGGGGGCTACCGGAATCCCACATCCGTAGTCCTAATGTAAATACGCAGCCACAACAAGAATATATTTAGAAATAGAGTGCAAAAATACAAGGCAACAAGTAGTTCTAGCCTAACATGCTTCACGTAGTACAATTAAAACAACTTAAGCAAATAGGCAATTTAGGGCAACTAGGCATACTTTTCTAAGCTAACATAGACTATAATTGCAAGTAGAAGAAAACAGGTAAGAAAGAAACTCATTCTAAATATTTAAAGTAAAACCGGGTTTTCAACAATTAGCACAAGTACGTGCTCGTCACCTCACGTACAAGGCATTCAATTACCAAATATCACACCTAAGGGGAAAGGTCCCTCACACAAGGTTAGACAAGCCACTTACCTCGAACCGGCTCAAAATCAACTCGAAACCACATGTTTGCCACGATTATCCGACTCCATTTTCTGACTTCTTGCTTGTCGTTCCCTTTGCGAGGTTCATAGATGGGCAGCCTTTCGTTCCCAGCAGAGGACATGCTCAATTCTATGTCATGGGCACGAGTTGCAAGTTCTTCAAATGTGCTAGGCTTGATACCTTGAAAGATGTAGCGCAACACCCAATGCATACCTTGGATGCACATCTCTATGCCAGAAGCTTCACTAAGACTGTCTTTACAGTTGAGGCTTGCATTCTTCCAACGATTGATAAATTTTATAACTGGTTCACTCTTCCGTTGACGAGTACTTGTGAGTTCTATCATACTCACAGTACGTCTCGTTCTATAAAAGCAATTGAGGAATTCTTGCTCTAGTTGATCCCAGCTATCAACAGATCCAGCTGCGAGGTCCGTGTACCAATCAAAAGAATTTCCTTTTAATGAGCGGACAAACTGTTTGACAAGGTAATCTCCATAAGTCCCAGCATTGTTGCATGTCTCAACGAAGTGTGCCACATGTTGCTTTGGATTGCCTTTGCCATTAAACTGTTGAAATTTCGGAGGTTGATAGCTAGCAGGCATCTTCAACATATCGATCCTTGAAGTGTACGGCTTTGCATAGGTAAAGGAGGACTTGGAAGAAACTTCATATTTGTTTTTTATAGTCCCTTCAATAAACTCCTTTAGTTGATTGATTGGAATCATCCCTTCCGAAGAGACTGGAATTTCCTTAGTGGTTGCAACTTGTCGTGGGGGAGCATCAATCTCTTGAACTTCTGAGAGTTTGTCAGGTGCATGGGCGAATTCTTCTTCCATCAAGATTCTCACCCTATCTGTTAGCTTGTCAATTCTAGCATCTTGATTTTGCATGCACTTGGTCAAGCCAGCGATTGCTTCCGTCAAGTTTGCCAACTGCTCCTCCACAGATGAAGTGCTTGTTATTGCATGATTGTCATGGACGATGGAGAGTAGCATGGATTTTCACACAGATTGATCCTTGATTGGCTCACTCTATGTGGTGTAAGTGGGGTGGTTCCATCACTTGAAGCGTCATCATCTTCCTTCACAACAGAGTGCTTGGATCCAGAGAGGTCAAGAAGAGCAAGAGTTTTCTTGATCTTTTCAGCAACATCGCTTCCTCCTTCGGGTGCATTTGTGGAAGATCTTGATCCTTTTGAGGATGAAGATCCGAAAACAGGGGTAGATACNGGAATCAGCAGCCTTGGCGGAAGTTGAACTGGAGTTGATTTTCTTGGAAGCTATTTCGTTGTTCTTGAACTTTGGTGTTTGAAAAGTTGAGATGAGAGGTAGAGATTGTCCCACTGGGCGTGCCAGAATTTGTAGACAATAAATTGCGTCGAGAAAATAAAATCAAGACCGAAATATATTGCAACAATCGTAGTATTTGATTTCAAGTAATTGAGCGTTACAATCTCTATGAATCCTCTGATTCTACTTTTCTAGTATAAATTCAAGGGCCTTTGAGCTTGATCTTGAATTTTAATTTGATTTATCCGTCGCGAACATTTTGATTGTTGCCACGAATTTTATCACGAACAAGTAGCCTTGATCTTGAACGCCTTGTATTTGATTTGTCTTCGTTCTTGATCTTGAATACTTGAATTGTTCTTCGTTTTTTAGCTTGAACTTGATTTGTTCTTCGTTCTTGAACTTGAACTTGAGTGCTTGAAGCTTGAAACTTGTAGAGAAATTTGCGGCGTTTAATCCACGAGCTCTCTCTTGCTTCTTGTTATAACTTATGGTGGTTTTTCTAGGTTATGAAGACCCCTATTTATAGTTGTGGAAGGGAAGAGTTATGATAAGAACAAACTCTTTTCGACCAATCAAATTGAAGCGTGACATGGCCGCATTTGATTGGTCAGGACACGTCACTTGTACATGTGGCGCGATTTCACTGGCCTTTTTAATTTAATTTGGCATGCCTTGTCATTTTGACATGTGGCACGATCTTATTGGCTCTTCCATTTGACGTGACGTGCCACGTCATTTGAAACGTAGCACCAAATTGGGCTTCTAGGAAGATGACATATTGGGCTTAATGAAGTGGGCTTATCACTTTAGCCCAATTAAATGGGCTAGCCCTATGGATTAAAACTCATTTATTTAATCCATATATATTGGACTTATATAATTAATTCAATTATATTAATCCAAAAAAATTTATTTGAACTAATATATCTTGAATTTAAAATATGTCCAAATTATTTTACGAATTTAATTCCAATAAAATTTATTCGTCTACAATACCCACTATATTCTAATTAGCTATGGGTAGCAATATAATTTTTCTTATGGCCTAATCTTGTATCATTAATTAGTTCATTTCAATTGCTGTCAAGAATGAAAAGTGTAAATTTTATTAACAATAATTATTCATTAAGCGGCAATAATTAATTAGTTTAACTACTTGATAAGGAAACGAAGCATACAATTATAACTAAGACATAGTATATTTTTGTCAGTTCAATTAATCTATTGATCAATTTACTAAATCGTTATCCCAAACATATTTCGTTCTATTTTTTTAAGGAAAAAAAAAATAAGACTTGTTTTGCTACATAAAATTCTTTCACATTTTTAACTAAATTCATAACTTCATTACATTTTTGTTCTGTATTAATATCATAATATAATATGTAAGTCCATCGTAGAAAAAGAAAAAAAAGATAAGACTAGTTTTGCTACATAAAATTCTTTCAAAAATTTGACAAAATTCATAACCTCATTAGATTTTTGTTCTGTGTTTATATCATAATACGTAATTCCATCGTAGAAACAAATGTAGAAAATGAGATGCACTTTTTTGGAAAAATTTAGCAAATGTTTAATCCATCCAGCTAATTAAATAATAATAGCACATTGACTTATTCTCAACAATATTCTCTAAAATAACCATATAAGCCCTAAAGCTAAGCGGCGGCGGATTTAGAGTATTGTTACCGGGTTCTCCGGAACCAGTAACTTTTGCTTAAACGTTGTATTTCTATTAAGAAATTCACAAAATACTTATAGATATTTAATTGTAAACCCACAATTATTGTATATTAATCTGCGACTACGATAAAAATTCATAAGCTTTAAATACTGAATTCGCCTCTCAAACTAAGAAGTAACATAAAATAAATTTCTTTTATTCAGAAATAATAAAGACTTGGTCTTAACTAACCAGATAAGAAATGATTAGTTAGATTAATCATTAAGCATTTGCCTATGACTCTATCCTTATCATAAACTAATCAAACTTTCATTATTTAATCCCTAAAATAATATTCTTCGATGTAGCCAATTAAACCTTAATAACATTACGCATAACAAAAAATAAACATAAATTTCTAACAAAGAATTGTTCAAAAAATAAAACCATTGACCAGAAAGTCTTGAACCAAAAAACTGTCGGCCTCTAGTTTCTTAACGTGTGTAGTTGTCATATTTAATAACGCGGTTGTCTTTTTCCCTACGCATTTTTTCCTTAATCCTACCAACTTGCTCCCTACCACCCCCATGCATTTCATATACCTAACCACATATGCAGATTCAGAATGTAAAATTTAATAACTGTTGAAATTTAGTGATCTTTTCACATATATTGTATATATACATTCTATGTTGAAATATTGGCTTTAATGAGCCCGGGATCTTCCGGAGGGACTGAGAGGTTGTTTCCGGGAGATCCTCGGCTCAGAGACAAAAGAGTTGTAACGACAACAGAAGCCAGACAAATAATATCAGCACAGCAAGAGACAACAAATAAGTGGAATGATAATAATTATGGTAATAATAAAAAATAAAAAAATAAAAAATAATGGTTGTTTTTGCAAATGCCCCCATAATATGACTGAGTCAATGTCTACCTCTGCCTAAGTATATATATATATATATACCCCCCTATACTCCTACCAACCCCAACAATATAAACCCCACAAACAATCAAGACAATATCAAAAAGTAACTACACCTTTATCCATTTCTCTACATTCTTCTTCAACAAGTAGAAAAAACAAACAGCTCAGAAGAAGAAGAAGAAGAACAGAATAGTTGTTTTTTGTTTGGTTCAGAAAATGGGTACAGAAAGCTGGTCTTTAATAGGAAAGTTAAAGAGGGCAGTAAAAAAGATAACTTTTTTACTGAATATTGATATGAACAAATGGAAGTTAGTTTCATCTTTGATTGGATCATCTTCAAGAAGACATCATGAATTGAGTTTCAAAGAGAAGAAATTGCAGAAACAACCAACTGGATTGACTGTAATATGTTTTGAAAATGATGAGTTGAGTCCAAATAATTCAGGTAAAGGTTCTAATTCATTTAAAGGACTACAAAGAACTATGAGTTATCCATCATCAGAAGATGATATTGATAAAAGAGCTGAAATGTTTATAGCTAATTTCTATAAGCAACTTAAACTTGAAAGGCAAATTTCTTTGGAGTTGCGTTATTGTAGAGGGCATAGTTTTGGATCTTCGCCATCTCCATGACGAGTTCCAGAGGCAGATCCAAGATTCAAACTTCTACGTACGTTTGAGTTCAAAACTTCAAAACAAACTTGAAGATCCATGAAGAAAGGACAGGGAATGGAGTCTTGTTAAGATGATCTCCATTGCAAAAACTTGTAAGACAGAGCATACAGTTTTTCATTTGTATGCTTTCTTTTTCTTTTTCTTTTTCTTTTTC
Organism: Nicotiana knightiana; assembly: GCA_005239525.1. Taxonomy (NCBI): domain Eukaryota; kingdom Viridiplantae; phylum Streptophyta; class Magnoliopsida; order Solanales; family Solanaceae; genus Nicotiana; species Nicotiana knightiana. Next base: position 96,206 of record ML425094.1, read on the forward strand.
CCTTGTGTTGGGTTAAAGAATTCAGTGTAGATTCTTTAAGGTGTGAATTTTTTAATTTTTTTTCTCTTAATCATGTACATTGTACAAATGGAAAGTATACAGGAACATTGAATAAAGGCCGAATATTTAGGCTTCTTGTTGGGTTGAAGAATTCTGCGTAGATTCTTTAAGATGTTTTTTTTTTTTTTTTCTCTAAATCGTGTACATTGTACTGATGAAAGTATACATGAACATTGAATAAAGGTCAATTTTTTTTGGCATTCTGGATACTTATGTAGCTTGTTGAATTTAGCATTTTACCAAATTTCGATTTACTGATCCAACAATTGTAAATGGCATGTTAATGGCTAACTACTTGGATTAGAAAAGAGTTGGTAGAATTCTTATTTTCTACCCTCCGTAAACATCATTCAAATTGGTGAAAGAGAATCAGGTGACTTCATCAATATATAAACAATAGGCAAATTCAAGAAAATATCAAAGGTAATGTATATCATACAATAGCCTGGATTTGAAGTACAGAGGTTTTATCTGCATTGTACATATCTGTTGTTAGATTAGTAGCAAGGACGGCCAATAAAACTAGCGACCTAAGCCAAATGTAATAAGAAGCCTTAAAATTTTTAATTGAATATAAATATATCAAATTTAATGTTACCTTTTAATTTTTTTATTTATATGATAGTAGTCTTAAAAGACATTAAACCTTTAACTTCACATAGTAATAATAATTTAATAATAATAATAATGAAGGTTAATTCATGTTAATAAGATATTAGCCACTTATTTGTAATACATATTACTTACAAAAAAGTTTATTTACTAATATGAAGATTTGAGTAATTTAATTTAAAATTTTAATATATTTCACTTTTAGAAAGAAAATAATCTTCTCACTTATAATAAAGGTTTCATATTTTTTCTTTTTAATTATTATCTAAGCGAAAAAATGATAAAATATATTATTAAAATTTTTGGGGCCTCAAATTTTGGAGCATAAAACAATGGCTTTACTAGTGATTTGGATGGTTTAATACCAGATGTAAGATGAATCGTAACACAACTATGCAAATTAACACGAAAGCAGTATTAACATCAACGGACATTGTACAAAAACATTTGCCCAAATTGCTATTACAATATCACTAGTCCATAATTACATTTGAAAGAGCAAAGAAATGTTCTTGAAATTATATGTATCGTGTTACAAAGTGGACTGTCCAGGACTTGTTGCACTAATAACATCTTCAACAAATACCTAACCCCTTTCGTGGGGCAATAACCATTAAGCACTGGTATTTGAATTCAAAATTGAGACAACACCTTGCAAGTGCCCATATGCAGGATTTTAGTACTTGATCAAAAGTATCCTTCAGTCCCTAATTCAAATGCCAACTCCATTCCAAGGATAAATTCAGGGCCAACTCTTAAGCTGTTGTAGGATAAATAGTTATGCGCTTACAATTCTGGCAAGAAAGAAAATCGAACGGAACTTGGAGTAGGATGCCTATTGGGTATCACCAAGGAGAACACCCACAAGATGAACTCAGTTGTTATCTCCGGGCTTTGCTAGTCGAGTGTAAATATATTGCTACTGAAACAACACTGCAAAGAAGCATAAAATTCCTATTCAGTTATGTGCCTTGTCGAATTTGTGGAATTTTCCCCAAGGATTTAAACAAAGCAGTAAAACAAACCTTCACACTTTTTTTTTGATAAGGTAAAGTGAAACAAATATTCATACTTACGTGGAACCAAGGAAAAAGGCAAGGGAAAGGTGAAATCCAAATAGAAATACAGAAACAACTGCAGTCAGTAGCATTGCAACTGAAGTTGAATAGACCTGCAAACAATTACAAGCTATATTAAAATGGTATCTTGCAAGCTCTCAGTTCATAAGCAGATTGTATGTGCGAGAGACTAAAATTTCCGTCCTTTCTCTGCGGTGCCACTGAGTGTGAGATTGTCCGATGCCTGCATATGATAAATGTCCACCACTCTTGGTCGGCAAATCAACAAGCCTTGGGAATTGGGAGAAAAAACTAGCCGAAAGGATAACTATAGCTCCTCAAAACCATGCCAACTTAAAGCTAAAGAAGAGGAAGAGCAAGTCTCGTAGTCAACTGCACCATAGTCATTTCTATACCCTGAAGACGTGTGGGTATGAGTACATCCTTGATGCTAGAACTTCACAAGAGGAATCTAAGAGGCTCTTTAAGTGGTAGCTAAACTTCATGCCTGATTAAAACAATGTCTTAGCACTCCAAAAATTAGTTGCCTAACCGCTGCCCTAAATTTCTAAAGATAACTTAAATATTTTGGCATGTCTGTTTTCTCTGTAATTACATATCAAGCAATAAGTTAGCAGCTTAGTGTGCATCATTTCTGGAGTGGGACCTCTAGTCCAGCTTACCTTAATTGCTCTACTCCAAAATTAGAAAAGCAACATAGCCTAGGAAAAGATAAGCATGTCAGACATTGTGGTCGCAACATAGATATTCAAGGATGATCTCCAGGCGTACGATACTTAGCACTAGATTGATGAACCCATCTAACGCAAACTAATGCAGATGCACAACCAGATAAAATGTAGAATGTCATCCCTACCTTCACAATATTGTCAGCATATTTCATCACCATTGATACTGCAATACCACTGCAGAGACAAGTCTTGGTCAGTAAACAATAGAAAGACTGCTTATCCATGATGAATCCAATTTAAAACAATTGAATAACAGAATGTCACATCAAAAACCACACCCAAAGAAAAAACATAATAATGCAGCCTATCAGAGGCTTACACCCAACGTTACTCTAGCCACATAACCCAGTAAACAGCTTAAATTGGAGGGGTAGTGAAATGGTTTTCAGTATATAGGCAAATCATACCGAATGGTTAACTAGGATTGCAAATGAACACAATAAGGATAGTGTGCACAATATAAAAAATTAAAAGGACAGTACAACAGCAACAACAACATACCCAATATATTCCCACATGCAGGGAACAAAAATAAAAGGACATTACATTGAGCAAATACGGCAAACAAACACTTTAGGAAAAAAGCAGCATGGCAGCTTTTACCAAGTGGGTAGTATCTTTTATGTCAATTAACTCAACCAAGACACAATAGTTCCTTTAACTTAATACTCATCAAGAGAATAACTTAAAACGACTCAACTAAGCAACTGCAAAACACTGAGATTTTCCAAATAAATTTATGCCTCAGTAACATGAAATAGTTAGCACAAGAAAAGAGTACTTCCCAATGATCTTGTATTATCAGACAACATATCCATAATATTGAAATGTATAAACTACCACTAAGAAGATTTAGAGGAAATCAAACCTTAGTGCGTGGTTGAGAATCATGAGAACTGTAATCAGTGTATACCCATGGAAAAATCCACTGCAGAAGATAAGGTAAATTGTAAAACTTTACATAGATCACAAAATATAAACCCCAATCTGATGAAATACTTGTCCTTTCAAGAAGAGCTATTGTCTGTTACAAACAGCGCATAAGCAATTATGTATTTTGTAAAGTGAAAGAAAGGAGTGCTATCAACTTACTCATTCATGACTGCGTCAAAATCTTGAGTCATAATTGCAAAAGCATTGAAGATCATCCCAAAGACATACAACCAGAAGTTCTGAACATTTATATTTCTTGAAGGTCGCTTCTTAATTATAGCCTGCAAAGTTAAAACAAAACTATGCACATTGTATCTGAGTCTAGTTTACAAAACTATGCACATTGTATCTGAATCTAGTTTACTTTAACACTACGATGAGCATTTTTCCATTATGCTGACGAAGCCTGAGATGGTAATTCAAAATTTACGTAAACAGGCATAACTATAGTAAAGCAAAATCAGTCAGAAGCAGTTCTGAGGTCATTAAGTGCATATCTTTAAACTACTAATCAAATAGAACATATCTGAAAAGATGTACCTCTGTGTAAACTCCTGCAAAACCACTCAAAAGGGCCATTACCTGAAATCAAACAACGAGGCATTTCAACCATGAGAAGAATTTGTTTTAACCTTAATATTATATAGTCCCATGGAATATCTGCAACTTACAATAGCCATAACCCAACCTTGCAAAGGAGTCTGAAGAACATGATCAGAACTGTACAGAAAGCATCATTCATTAGGGAAACCTGTCAAAATATTTCATTTCTCCATTCATATAGAATCAACAGAACAAAGCAGTAACCATGATTCTCATCTTTTATCCTCCAGGCTGAAACAAAAAAATCTATACAGCTATCCATCCATATAAGCAGTTCCAGAGATAAGATGCGGAAACTACTATGTTAAGCTCACCTAGGATTAAGTTGTGCAGTGGTGCACCCAGCACACAGTAGAATGAAAGCAGCCCACTGAATCTCAGTTAACCTGAAAGCCAATCTTGCTTTGAGTGTGACAAAAATAGAAGATCAAAATAGGTAAACAATTACGAGCATATTCTTAAAATACTATCCAGAAATATGACAGAGTGTAGCATAGCCGCAGTCACCTTGAAAAACACATACGATACCAGCTTCCTGTAGTCATATCGGTTTTTTAAATCTTCTTTTTTATAAGAAAAGCTTTTCCTTGAAGAGTGCCTTTAGTGGAACATCTTTCTGTATTAACAGTTTGGGATACATACAATATTCTTGATGACAAATGCTTTTCATAGAGAATTTATGATTCTCACTTTTTCCGTTACATGAATAAAATTCAAACTTCATAAAAGGACAAGCTTTTTCAGTTAATCCACCGTACAGAAAAAAGTGCAGGACAATCTTGCAGTACAAGGTTTCAGCATAGTTAGATATACCCCTGCTCCTTATATTATAAACAATAAAGTCTACCAAGAATCAACTCAACTCCCAGACATGGAGCAACAAACTGTATAGGCTTTAGTGAGTGTTAACTGCTCCTTCATTGACAAATCAAAGTGAAACTAAGGGGATACATAGCCTCCCTGTTCCCATCCCTAAACAAAACAGATGCACACCATATATATGGAAACACAGAAAACTTTTTACTCTCCTATGTGGTGTGTTGTCCCATATGACACCCTTAATTAGTGAAAGGACTTACTTCCTTTTAAGTATAATTTGATACAATACGCCGGTGCTGATAATGTTCAAGTTCTTCAGTATCTGATATCCAGGAGCATCTACGTATGCAAATATGTAATACTGCAAAGACCCGTGTAATTTCAATCAACTATATGTGAATAAACATGTGAGATAGAATAACTAATCAAGTTTGGGAGTTAAAAAAAGAAGAAATAACCAAAGAGAAAGCTAAACCTGCCTGAAGTAGATTCTTGACAAGGTAAAGTGCGGCGGGAATGGGATACACTTTAACTTCATCCCATGTAGTGCTCAACCTGAAAACAGCAAGAGATTAATAGAATATGAGAGAAAAGAACTAGCCTTTTTATAACAGAGAACAACCTTTTCTTTAACAGAAAACAAACCTTAGTATCTAAATTCTTATTCAACCGACAAGTTAAATAAAAATGTTTGACGGTCTGCAGTGTTAATCCACCAAGGCAATCTTCCAAAGAGGTAACTTATTTTGTTATTCATTAGTCATAAGTTGATATACAGATTACAGTGAAAATTTTAAAAGCTAATAGTAAATGGTTCAATGAAACCAAAGCTAATTCATATACATAGGAAAAGTCTAACAGTAAGATGGAATAAACACCAAAAGTTTGGATCAAAAAATCTGCTTAAGTTAACCATGAGCCTTGTGTGCAAATCCCCCTATGATCTTACAAGGTAGGGTATCCAACTGAGTTTACTAATATGTGAAAATGCATTTTCTACAACAACCAAGGGTTTAGCGTACTGGTCAACGAAATGAGTACAAACCTTAGAAACCAGGGTTTCAAATCCCAGCAAAGGCAAAAAAATACCAAGTGATTTCTTTTCATCTGCCTAAATCATGGTAAGTAGAGTTACTCGAATACTATGTTGGTGGAAAGTAGCAGGTATTCGGCTGAATAGCCGAGGTTTGCGCAAATTGGTCTAAACACCATCATTATCACAACAATAAGAGTCTCAAACAAGTTAGGATCGGCTATATGATTTCTCCATTTAAATCCATCTCAAGCAAACACTATACAAAATAAAAACAAAAAGTATGATAAGTTCTCAATATATTCTCCTATCCCCAAATCTATGCTTGCAATGCTCAAGTAGAAATTTATAACACAAATAGAAAAAAAAGGAAAAAATTAGCATTTTCAGCTTTGTATCCCCTGGAAACTGAAATTTAACAATAAAAATAGTGTTACAAACCTGTTATCATCAGTAATGCCATCCTTTCTCCAGATTCTTACCAATGCCGCAAGAGACAATACACATTTCAATGCCTCTACCTAATTACATAGAAGCTTTAAGTCAAATTACACAACAAAGTAACAATTGAGCAATAGTTTACTACTATAAACTCAAAACAACACTAAGAATCAGCAAAATAACTGTTCTTCCATTCCACTAACCAGAAAATTAGCAGTTGTTACACTGTACTCGTACTTTCCAGCTCTCTTCGACCACACAATGAGTATCGATTGTGAACTCGTGAGAACCGTCAGAATTAGTGTTACAGCTGACCTACAAACAAACAAAACATGAGCAATTATTCTCATTATTTAACACGGATCATTTCGCAATTTTTTTAAGCTGAAATGAGGATGAAAGAGAGCGAAAAACCTTCGACTTTTCTGTTTTAGGCCATTAATCTCCGGCATTACTCCGATCGCGGCCATGATTTATACTTCCGATGATTTTCCGATCTCGAATTTCTAGGTTTTCATCAGGAGATTCGTCGAGCGCGTTAGTGAAGTGTGATGAGAAGCTTCCGAATCACAGTTAGCTCGGAGATTGCAGATTCAGTCACTGATGATGTGTGAAGAAATCGAAGGGGTATTGGGCTTGGACGGTTCTATTGGATTGGGCTTTTAAAATGGAAGAAATGGCCTGGGTAAGCCACAATTTAAGGTGGTATTTACTTTTTATCCAGCATTTTTAATGCTGAGCAAAAGTAGCCACTAGTCTATTAAAATTAATATGAATAGAGAGTGTTACCCTTTCCTTTCCAAATGAAAATACGCCATTTTCAGATTCATTCCTTACAACTCTACTTCTCCTTTTGCAATGGGGTTCTGGCGTTTGTAGAGTATTTCTATTATATTCATATGTGAAATCCACTTTTGAACATAAGAAATGAATTGCTTAATCATATAAATGCTTTTCCTTAACTTTTGAACTTGAAACTTGAAGTTAAGGATTACTTGTCCTTAAATTTTTAACTTGAAACGTTAAGGACTGAAAATTATAAGTTAAGGACCCATTGTCCTTAACTTTTTAACTTGAAATTTTAAGTTAAGGAGTGAAAACTATAAGTTAAGGATGTCCTTAACTTTTGAACTTGAAACTTGAAGTTAAGGACTGAAAACTATAAGTTAAGGACCCATTGTCCTTAACTTTTTAACTTGAACTTTTAAGTTAAGGACTGAAAACTATAAGTTAAGGACCTATTGTCCTTAACGTTTTAACTTGAAACATGAAGTTAAGGACTACTTGTCCTTAACTTTTGAACTTGAAACTTGAATTTAAGGACTGCTTGTCCTTAACTTTTTAACTTGAAACGTTAAGGACTGAAAACTATAAGTTAAGGACCCATTGCCCTTAACTTTTTAACATGAAATTTTAAGTTAAGGACTAAAAACTATAAGTTAAGGACAAGTCCTTAAGTTAACTTTTAAACTTGAAACTTGAAGTTAAGGACTGAAAACTATAAGTTAAGGACCTATTGTCCTTATTGTCCTTAACTTTTTAACTTGAACTTTTAAATTAAGGACTAAAAACTATAAGTTAAGGACCTATTGTCCTTAACTTTTAAACTTGAAACATGAAGTTAAGGACTGCTTGTCCTTAACTTTTGAACTTGAAACTTGAAGTTAAGGGCTGCTTGTCCTTAACTTTTTAACTTGAAACGTTAAGGACTGAAAACTAAAAGTTAAGGACACATGGTCCTTAACTTCTTAACATGAAATTTTAAGTTAAGGACTGAAAACTATAAGTTAAGGACCTATTGTCCTTAACTTTTGAACTTGAAACTTGAAGTTAAGGACTGAAAACTATAAGTTAAGGACCCATTGTCCTTAACTTTTTAACTTGAACTTTTAAGTTAAAGGCTGAAAACTATAAGTTAAGGATCTATTGTCCTTAACTTTTTAACTTGAACTTTTAAATTAAGGACTGAAAACTATAATTTAAGGACCTATTGTCCTCAACTTTTTAACTTGAACTTTTAAGTTAAGGACTGAAAACTACAAGTTAAGAACCTATTGTCCTTAACTTTTTAACTTGAACTTTTAAGTTAAGTACTGAAAACAATAAGTTAAGGACCTATGGTCCTTAACTTTTTAACTTGAAACTTTAAGTTAAGGACTGCTTGTCCTTAACTTTTAACTTGAAACATGAAGTTAAGGACTGCTTGTCCTTAACTTTTGAACTTGAAACTTGAAGTTAAGGACTGCTTGTCCTTAATTTTTTAACTTGAAACGTTAAAGACTGAAAACTACTTTTTAACTTGAACTTTTAAGTTAAGGACTAAAAACTATAAGTTAAGGACCCATTGTCCTTAACTTTTGAACTTGAAACTTGAAGTTAAGGACTGTTTGTCCTTAACTTTTTAACTTGAACTTTTAAGTTAAGGACTGAAAACTATAAGTTAAGGACCTTTTGTCCTTAACTTTTGAACTTGAAGCTTGAAATTAAGGATTGCTTGTCCTTAACTTTTAAACTTGAAAGTTGAAGTTCAGGACTTATTGTCCTTAACTTTTTAACTTGAAACATGAAGTTAAGGACTGTTTGTCCTTAACTTTTGAACTTGAAACTTAAAGTTAAGGACTGCATGTCCTTAACTTTTTAACTTGAAAGTTGAAGTTCAGGACCTATTGTCCTTAACTTTTAAAATTGAAACTTAAAGTTAAGCATTGCTTGTCCTTAACTTTTTAACTTGAAACATGAAGTTAAGGATTGTTTGTGCTTAACTTTTGAACTTGAAACATGAAGTTAAGGACTGTTTGTCCTTAACTTTTGAACTTGAAACTTGAAGTTAAGGACCTTCAAACATGCGCAGGGGTATTTTCAAACTTGCGCAAGGACCTTCTATCACGTTCAACCTCCTCCTTGAGAAGTTATAGCATAAGGGCATTTTCGTCCAGTCAGGTAAAAATTCATTAAACTAATGGCTAAAGAATAAATACATTTAAAACACTGGCTTTAAAATAAAGACAGCTTCTATTAGTGGCTATTTGTACAGATCCCCATTTAAAATGGGATTTTTTGTAGAAATGGCGTGGGGTAGCCACTGTTTAAGCTGGTATTTACTTTTTATCCAGCATTTTTAATGCTTAGCAATAGTAGCCACTAGTCTATTAAAAATAATATGAAAAGACTGTGTTACCCTTTCCTCCCAAAACGGAAATACACTGATGCATTCAGAACATAAAGACTTCGTTTTAATTTGCGCTTGTTCACTACTGTTATGATTGACAACAATACTTTTGGTTTTGAAAACAGCTGCTAATATAAAGATTGTGGATTCTGAGTCAAATGATGATAGTGACGAAGAATTTCCTTACGATATTGATCTAGAGATAGAAATAGTCTCGCAAAATGGTTAGATTTTCTTAAGCAACAGATAATTAGGAAAAAGAAGGTAAAAAGATAAAAAATTGAGGACAAATAAGGACTGAAAACTATAAGTTAAGGACCTATTGTCCTTAACTTTTTAACTTGAACTTTTAAGTTAAGGACTGAAAACTATAAGTTAAGGACCTATTGTCCTTAACTTTTTAACTTGAAACTTTAAATTAAGGACTGCTTGTCCTTAACTTTTTAACTTGAAACATGAAGTTAAGGACTACTTGTCCTTAACTTTTGAACTTGAAACTTGAAGTTAAAGACTGTTTGTCCTTAACTTTTAACTTGAAACGTTAAGGACGGAAAACTATAAGTTAAGAACCTTTGAACTTGAAACTTGAAGTTAAGGACTGAAAGCTATAAGTTAACGACTCATCGTCCTTAACTTTTTAACTTGAACTTTTAAGTTAAGGACTGAAAACTATATGTTAAGGACCTATTGTCCTTAACTTTTCAACTTGAAACTTGAAGTTAAGGACTGCTTGTCCTTAACTTGTGAACTTGAAACTTGAAGTTAAGGACTGCTTGTCCTTAACTTTTTAACTTGAACTTTTAAGTTAAGGACTAAAACCTATAAGTTAAGGACCTATTGTCCTTAACTTTTCAACTTGAAACTTGAAGTTAAGGACTGAAAGCTATAAGTTAAGGACTCATTGTCCTTAACTTTTTAACTTGAACTTTTAAGTTAAGGACCTATTTCCCTTAACTTTTGAACTTGAAACTTGAAGTTAAGGATTTCTTGTCCTTAACTTTTAAACTTGAAAGTTGAAGTTCAGGACCTATTGTCCTTAACTTTTTCACTTGAAACTTAAAGTTAAGGACTGTTAGTCCTTAACTTTTTAACTTGAAACATGAAGTTAAGGACTACTTGTCCTTAACTTTTGAACTTGAAACTTGAAGTTAAGGACTGCTTGTCCTTAACTTTTAAACTTGAAACTTAAAGTTAAGGACTGGTTGTCCTTAATTTTTTAACTTGAAACGTTAAAAAGTTAAGGACGGAAAACTATAAGTTAAGGACCCATTGTCCTTAACTTTTTAACTTGAACTTTTAAGTTAAGGACTGAAAACTATAAGTTAAGGACCTATTGTCCTTAAATTTTGAACTTAAAACTTAAAGTTAAGGACTGAAAGCTATAAGTTAAGGACCCATTGTCCTTAACTTTTTAACTTGAACTTTTAAGTTAAGGACTGTTCCTTAACTTTTGAGCTTGAAACTTGAAGTTAAGGATTGCTTGTCCTTAACTTTTAAACTTGAAAGTTGAAGTTCAGGACCTATTGTCCTTAACTTTTTAACTTGAAACTCAAAGTTAAGGACTGCTTGTCCTTAACTTTTTAACTTGAAACATGAAGTTAAAGACTGCTTTTTCTTAACTTTTGAACTTGAAACTTGAAGTTAATGACTGCTTGTCCTTAACTTTTGAACTTGAAATTTGAAGTTAAGGACCAAGTGTCCTTATCTAACTTGCTTAGATAGTGCAATCGTATGATTTAACAAAAAATCAATGAGCAAATAAATAAGTATACCTTTATGCAATTGAATAGCATCAACTCCCTCTAATCAACTCAACTGCCACTCTAGCAGTTGAAATCTCACTGCTACTAAGAGTTAAATTTATTTTTGTTTACTTTCTTGATAGTTATTTGGAATATTTTTAGTCTAAATTTTAATATAAACTGTGTATTACTAAACCAACTTTAATTTGAATACTTTTATATATTGTAATGATCATAAATTAGAATCAGGTATAATGTAAAAGCTTATGCTAATCCCTATGAATATGATAAATTGGATACACAAAAAATACGTCAAATTGAATTAGAAGAAAAAAATACCTTCAAAGGATGTCTATCACGTTCAACCTCCTCCTTGAGAAGTTATAGCATAAGAGTATTTTCGTCCGGTCAGGTAAAAGTTCATTAAACTAATGGCTAAAGAATAAATACATTTATAACACTGGCTTTAAAATAAAGACAACTTCTATTAGTGGCTATTTGTACACATCCCCCAGATTTTTTCCTTCCTGTATCATATATGAAATATTATTATAAAAAATGTGCATATTTTTATAATTACCCGCTATGTTTACATTTTTCCTACAAAATTTATACCATTCATTAAATACCCAATATTACGAGCTGATTCCTTCCAAATTAGGCGCCTACAAATCTGGGACTAAATATTTGAATTGATTATAGCGACGTTAATATCTAATTTGAAACGAAAATCATGAATTAGACGTTATCTTCAATTTTAAATCAAATCATTCTGCAAAAACACTGTTCGTCGATATTTTTTCATAATCAACAAACCAAAAAACCGACAAAAATTCAACAAATTCGAAATCAAATTGTAGCTACTCTGTTCTGCCATCTACTCTGTTCTTCGACTTTTTTTTTTAGATTTCACTCAAGTGTAGTGAAGGGAAGAAGAAGGAGCCGCTATGGCGGTCTGTCGCTGAGAGCTTTTAGAGGGGGACGACCAGCTTTCTTTTTTTTTCGCTAGGGTTACATGGGGAAAATATGATTATAAAAATTGGGTCTCATCTCTGTATTTTTTTGACAAGAAGAAGGAATGGAGAAGAGGAAGAAAGGGGAGGGGAAATACGGCGTTGGTCTTAGGAATTAGGGGGAGCTGATTAAAATTGTTATGTTACAAATTTTATGAAAGTCTAATTTTATGTTAATGTCTACAAAATTCCTACATTTATCTACAAATAAACTACAAATCAGTTTAAGTATGTATAAAGCAGTATTATTTTTAAGGGTATCTACAAAATGACTACATTTATACTACAATTAAACTACAATCTATGTTGAAAAAAAATGTTGACTACAAAATTTTCTCTTCATCTACAAAATTCTTACAAAAAAACTACAAATAAACTACAAATCACTTTAATTATTGTATAAATCTGTATTGTTTTTAAGGGTATCTACAAAATTACTACATTTATACTACAATTAAACTACAATCTATGTTGAAAAAAGATATTGACTACAAAATTTTCTCTTCATCTACAAAATTTCTACAAAAAAACTACATATAAACTACAAATCAGTTTAATATTGTATAAAGTTGTATTGTTTTTAAGGGTATCTACAAAATTACTACATTTATACTACAATTAAACTACAATCTATGTTGAAAAAAATATTGACTACAAAATTTTCTCTTCATCTACAAAATTTCTACAAAAAAAAAATACAAATCAGTTTAAGGTTTCAGGGTGAAGCTTAGTCTTTAAAAGTTGAATCTTTGAATCAAAGTCAGAAGAAGGGGTAGGGGGTTGATTGGTTTCAGGGGTGATTTGAATTCGACAAGCACCAGAGAGTGAAGAAAGAGAGGATTTTGAACAAACCCAGTTGGGGATTTTCTTGGGAAGCTTTAAAGTTGAGAGCTTTATCGCCATTGAAGTTGCTCACTCGTCACTTGTATTTCAACGAAAAAAGAAAATTATAAATGGAAGGTAAATACTGTATAGAATTTTAAGATGGATAAAATACGAGAATTAAGCAAGGTTGATGTGAAAGGGAGGATGCAGAAAAATAACATAGAACTGAATTGTGAACATGGAATATAATCAGGGGAACAGAATCGGTAAAGGGAGCATACAAACCCAGAACTAAAAAAATAGACTACTAAAAAGAGTATTTTCTCTTGGGATAATGGGCAATGGAATTTTTTTTGGTTTCAGAAGAGGGAAAATGGTAAAAAGAACGTGGGTATGGGTAAAAACGTGGGTGGGGTGAGGAGTTAGGAGAGAGAAACGTGAAATATATGGACACCTTTAATTAAGGAGTAAAAAAGTCCAATTAAGTAGACCCTTAATTAAGTATGGTATAGAATTGGTAATTTGGTATACTAAGTGTAATTAAGTCAAACCTTAAACATTGAGGGTAATAAGGTTTCCTATGTGGCATAGGAATGTAAAAATTCCTTTGCACAAATACGACACTTTGGTACCACTATTAAATTTTTAACCCCGCTTGCCACATCGCATAACTTCAAATTTTGTAAGTGTTGTCCCTTAACTGTCCCATGAATAACGATTTTGAATTTTGACTTTAAAGGTTTGCCCATGAAATAAGCGAAGGTCAAAACTCAAGATTATCATCTTTCAAGGTCATTGGGCATAATTTTCTATTATTTCAGAGGCATGCTAGAATTGTTTATGGCCCATCTACAAGTTTTTTCTTTTCTTATTTATCCTCTCTTTCTTTTTAATCATTTTTCTGAAACTTAAATCGAGATCGTTAGTGAAGGCGGAAGCTCAAGGAAAGCAAAAAAGGCAAGTTAGATGATTCAACGACTACACATAAATCAAGGAATACTGACAATCTAAGATCTGTCAAAATAGAAAAGGAACGTAAGAAATTTTCTTTGTATTGATTGATGAAATCATTCTGTATAGTGCTTTGTATAAATACAGTAAAAAGAAAGAATCTTGCAAATAAATTCTTAGTACATGTGTCCTATTCTAATTGTATATGCTATAACAAACTAATGGATAATCACATGTATGGAAAATATTTGCACGTATTATTCTAGCATGTTCTGTTTCTAGAAGAATTTGTGTAGCTAGTTGGACTCTTGTATAATTTAAACTGGACCTTTGCTTTAGCTGGGCCTGATAGCAGATAAATCCCAACTCAGTAAAACCCAAACCAATAAAGAATCCAAACTCGGGTCCAACATCTTTCTTAAAACAAAGAGACCCTTCAAACCAAAGCTTACATTTTGTCGCCTCTGTCTTCTTCCTTGGTGTTACTAAACAACAAAGGTTTGTTCTTCTTCGCTAACATATTTCTGGGCTGTGCACCAACACCCCTCGTGCGAGGGACGAGGTCCCCTAACTTGCATAATAAATTGCGATGAACAGGGCCGGTAAGGGATTTGGTAAACAAATCTGCCAACGGAGAAGAAGATCGTACAAGGGAGAATGAAATTAAACCGTCGAGATATTGTTGACGCACAAAATGGCAGTCAATCTTGACGTGCTTCATCCTTTCATGAAAAACGAGTTTTTTAGCTATATGGATTGCAGCTTGACTGTCGGAGTGAAGATGAACAGGAAGTGAGATGGGGATGGAGAGATCTTCGAACAATCGGACCAACCAGGTGAGCTCTACAACAACTCCTCGCATGTTGCGATACTCAGCCTCAACAGAACTGAGTGAGATTGAGGCTTGCTTATTTGATTTTCAGAAAATAGGAGAAGAACCAAGTGATACGACATATCTACTCACAGAGCGAGAGAATCTGGACATGAACCTCAATCCGAGTCGCAAAAGGCCAACAACTCAAACGAGGAATAGGTTGTCATAAAAATTCCAAGACCAGGATCGCATAACAAATAACATAAAACTTGAAAAGCTGCATCAAGATGAGGTTTTTGCAAATCTTGCATGTACTGGCTTAAATGGTGGACTGCGAAAGAGAGATGTGCCTCGTATGTGTTAGGTAAGAGTTTCCCCAAAAGATGCCGATACAAAGTGGGATCCGGTATGGCAGCACCAACCTTAACATGTAGCTTGACAGATGGATCGAGAGGAGAAGAGACAGGGTAGATGCAGTGAATTAAACTGTCGGAGAAGATCTAGAGTGAACTTTCTCTGAGAAAGGATAAGCCACTGAGGGGTCATTTGGTAGGGTGTATAAGAATAGTGTGGAATATGTGTATTAGTAATACAGGGATTAGTAATGCATGGGTTAGTATTGCATGGGTTAGTTATGCAAATATTATTTCTTATCTACTGTTTGGTGTGGTGTATTAAAAATTATAATGCATTGCATAATTTTTAAGAAAAATAGTTGTTTACAAAAATGCTCTCCATATTCTCTAGCTTTAAGGGACTTTAAGGATAATTTTATCTTTAATCATACTAATGCATGCATTAATAGCCATGGTATTACTAATATCATAATTTTCTATCCATTACTTACACATAGGATAATACCAAGTATGATGTATAACTAATACAATATTAGTTATACACATGGTGAAAAAATGTACCAAACAAGGTATTAGTAATGCATAGAGCTAATGCTTGCATTATTTTTTCTAATACCTCCTACCAAATGACCCTTGAGGTTCACGAACAACTTCTATTCCTAAGAAAAAATGTAAGTCTCCAAGATTATTTATTTTGAACTCTTGGTCTAAAAATTCATTTAGAGCATGTAGTTATGTATTGTCATTACATGCTAGAATTATATCGTAAACATAAACAACAACAATTGAGATAGAAGAGTCTGTTTTCTTGAAAAAGATAGAGTAATCGTTTAAAGAATGGGTGAACCCTTTGAAGTTTAAGGCAGTGGTCAGCTTTGCATACCATTGCCTAGAAGTTTGTCGGAGTCCATAAAGAGACTTCTTCAACTTGCAAACATGTCTAGGGGAAGGAGACATAATACCAGGAGGGAATTTCATATACACTTCCTCATTTAGATCATCGTGCAAGAATGCGTTATTCACATCCAATTGGTAGATTCCCCAATTATTTTCAATTGTTGTAACTAGAAGGCATCTGATGGTAGTCATTATGACTACCGGTGAAAAGTTTTCATTGAAACTGATACCTTCACGTTGTATATCCCCCCTAACCACCAACCTGGACTTCAATCTCTCCACACTGCCATCAAAGAGGTGTTTTACCTTGTATACCCATTTGCTGGGTAATGCCTTCTTACCAGGAGGTAACTCAACCACTTCCCAAGTTTTATTGAGTTCAAGTGCTGCAATCTCCTTAGCCATGGCCTCGTGCCAACCTGGTTGATGTGCAACCTGTACATAGATAATAGGTTCTCAAACATTAGATAGGGAGGTGAACATATGTTGGTTGGAATTGGACAGATCACTGGCATGAAGAGACTTAGGCAGAAGAACTTATGAAATAAGTAGTGCTCACATATGTGAGTTTCAAGGCATTACAAATGTAATCCTTTAGGTAGTAAGGGGGATTATGTGGTCTGGTGGACTTCCTCATAAGAGTATCTAACATAGATTCTCATTCAGATGATGAAAAAATGGGAATGGAGACCCTTGAGCCTGGAGAAGGTGCAGGTGAAACAGGACAAGGTGAAGGCTAATTTAGAGTAGGGGAGATAGGAGTAGACAAGTGTGGTTCTGGTGTGGGATTGGGACTATAGGAAGAGGCATTATGAGCTGATAAATCTGGGGAAGTAAAGTTGTCCTTGTTTTGGACAGCATATGGTAAAAAGGTGTGAGCTGGATCATAAGCTTTAGTAGAGGCAAAAGGAAAAAAGCACCTCATGTAATATTACATCTCTAGAAACAAATGACTGCATTGCCTTAAGATTCAGCAACTTGTAACCTTTCTTCCCACGAGGATAGCCTATGAAGACACAAAGTACAACTCTTTCCTCAAATGTAGCTTTATGATTTGAAAGGGTAGAGGCAATATACAAACATCCAAAACATCTTAAAACATAATAGTTTGGTTTAGTGTTGAACATGATCTCATAGGGTGTCTTAATAAGAAGTACTTTGGAGGGGAATCTGTTTATTAAATAGGTGGTTGTTAAAATACAATCCCCCAATATGAGATAGGCAATTGTGACTGAAACAACAAAGCTCTAGAAGTCTCTAAAAATGCCTATGTTTCCTTTCTACAATTTCATTTTATTGCGAAGTTGACACACAAGTTGTTTGATGTAGAATACCCTGGGAAAGAAAAAATTCAGATTGAACATTCCCACTACCTAATTCAAAAGCATTGTCTGACCTTATTGTTTGAACTTTAGTGTGAAAATGTCTCTCAACCATAATTAAGAAAAAATTTAGGATAGTATAAGCATTTGACTTGGTGCTTAGCAGATAGGTCCAAGTTCCTCTGTTAAAGTCACCAACAATGGTAAGGAAATACTTAAAACCATCATTTGTATCATGTTTATAAGGTCCCCGAGTATCGATTTGAATTAACTCAAACACAACCTTAGTGGTGATAGAACTTGTGGGGAAAAGGAGTTTGGACTGTCTTGCCAAAGGAAAAATAACACAAGGAGTTAAAAATTTGAACATGAAGGAACTGAAGTAGATAAGATATTCTTCATATTACTCAAAGACATTTGGCCCAATCTATAGTGCCACAACTTTTCTTTTACATTGGAATCAAAAAATGTTAAACGTGAATTGGAAATAACACTAGGCTTTGATTGCTTGTTAGAAACTAAAGTACTACTAGACTTAGAAAAATTCTTAGAAACAGTTGCAGCATGCTGCCTTGACTTAAGGATGTATAGGCCCCCAGCTTCTTTACCAATCTCCATATGGCTCTTCAGTGAAGGGCCCTGCAGCAGAAAACAAGAAAAAGGAGTGAATAAGATATATTTTGGAGCTGTTTGCATAATATATGCATTGACAACCGATTGAATATGAAACTGGGAATATATAAGACCTTTTGCAACACTACATTAGAAAAGAGAATAACAGAACCATAATGAGTGACCTTAACTCTACAAGAGTTAGGTAGATTAACTATGACGTGCCTGCTTAAGGCTTTAAATTTTGAAAGAAAACCTTTGTTAAAAGTCTTATGCTCACTGGCTCCACTGTCTATTATCCATGAATGACTTTTTACTTGTATGTAACATGCATAAAAGTTGAAGAACTTAGATATACCAGAACAATTAAAGTTTGTAAAAGCATTAGAGGTCCCTACATTTTGCTGATTTTGGTTCATGTTCACTTGTTGGAGCAACTTAAGTAATTGTGTCATTGTCTCTTGTGTGAGAGTCTTCGCATCAGGTGCACAGTTCTTGTTCCACTGCTTCAGTTAGATTGAATGCATTGTTAGCCAATGTGGTGGGATGGAGTTTCTTCGGCTTTGTGAATTTGAAATCCTCTAGGAAACCATGTATCCTATAACATTTATCAATGTTATGACCATGTTTCTTGTAGTAGGCACATATGTTAGTGTTCTTCTTTGTTTCAAGACCTGGTTTCTATCCCTTATAGTCATTAGCCTCTTTCCTCTTCCTGCATAGTTAGTTGCCAAAAAAGATCCTGATTCACCTAGATAAACAGGTGTAGCATGTATATCCCTCTGCTTTTCATCTTGTATGACTAGTGAGTAAGCCTGCCCAATAGAGGGTAGAGGAGAAGACAACAAAACATTGCTTCTAACTCCTATGAAGCACTCATTTAAATCCATTAGGAACTGCAATAATCTTTCATCTTGATGTGATTTCAAGTTCTTAGCCTTAGCTCCACATTCACACTCACAAACACAAGCAGAAAAGGTGTTCAAGGCATCTAACTCATCCCATAACTCTTCATCTTAGTGAAATAGCTTGAAACACTAGTGTTACCTTGTATTATTGCACTCAACTCCTTCTGTAGCTGGAAGAGCTTTGCACCATTTGTTTCTCCAAACCTGTCTTCTAGATCTCCCCATAGATATTTAGCACTTTGTGAGTATAACACACTTTCTGCAATTTCCTTTGACAGGGAGTTCAGTAGCCATGACAATACCATGTCATTGCAGCGAGCCCAAGCCTTTTGGAGTCCAGAATAAGAACTTGGGATAACTAGGGTTCCATCAATGAACACTAACTTGTTTTCGACAGAGAGAGCAATGATGATTTCTCTTCTCCACATCCATATCTCTTGCCATAGAAAACTGAGGAAACAAGGTTCATCCCTGGGTAATCCGAGGGATGAAGATAATAGGGGTGAGATGAGTCAATTGCTCTAGCTCCATTGAAGACTGGAGTTACAACATGATTTGTTGTGGAAGAATATTCACCTACAGATTCAGTGGGTTGGCTGGATCTCATAGTTGGGTAGTCGAAGAAGATGAAAGATGATGAAAAGAGACTGTTTTGGAATTGTACAGGAGCATATCAAACCTGATCTGATACCATGTCAAAATAGAAAAGGAACTTATGAAATTTTCTTTGTATTGATGGATGAAATCATTCTGTATAGTGCTTTGTATAAATACAGTAAAAAAAATCTTGCAATAACTTCCTAGTACAAATGTCCTATTATAATTGTATATGCTATAACAAACTAATGAATAATCACATGTATGGAAAATATTTACATGTATTATTCTAGCATGTTATGTTTCTAGAAGAATTTGTGTAGCCAGCTGAACTCTTATATAATTCAAACTGGACCTTTGCTTTAGCTGGGCCTGATAACAGATGAAGCCCAACTTAGTAAAACCCAAACCAATAAAGAATCCAAACCCGGGTCGAATATCTTTCTTAATACAAAGAGACCTTTCAACCCAAAACTTAGCTTCCGCCGCCTCTGTATTCTTCCTTGGTGTTACTAAACAACAAAGGTATGTTCTTCTTTGCTAACATAGTTCTGGGTTGTGCACCAACAAGATCAAGCAAGTGATTACTAGACAAGTATAATAAAAATAGTGAGATGTTAAAAAGTTAATATAGTTACATCTAGTTAGGCATATAAAAGAAGTCGATCAATCACAAACACGTTAATCTATACCTATATATAACTAAAAGGAGAGAAAAAATTCCTCTCCTTAAGCCAAGTGTCATCATCCCACTATGCCAATTGGCACTTTAAGACATTGCTCCAACTAATTAGGAACTAAAAATCATTTGGGATAAAAATAGCCTACAAAAAACGTTAGAAATTTCACAACCTTTTCTTTTTTAATAATTAAATGGTTTTACACACTATTTAATCCACATCCATAATATTAATTAAAAATCTTTTACCTTCCACTTGTCCTAAATTATCTCTGCAAAATAACAGAGTATCCTCAACTATCTCAACCACGATTAAAACTCACGACTCAAACCCACTACTCGGCAACTACTGCACAAACTGCAAACTTATATTTCATGCCAGTAACTTACACAATACTTCAATTCTAATCTTCCTACTGCTATCAAGAATTAAAGAATACCTACTGCTGATGCAAAGAATGGCTACTCACAGTGATTTCATCAAGGATATAACTATTTCAAAAATTCAATGGAAGTTGAAAGTTCGGGTTGTTCGTTTATGGGAAGTACCAAATCGTTATAATCCAGACACTACATTCTCGATTGAATTGGTTCTACGAGATGAAAAGGTCTTCAAAATATGTTATTTTCTTACTACTTTGTTTTGCTCTTTCTTTCGTATGTTGCAAATTTCAATTTGTTGCTTTGTGTTTTTGAGTTATTAATTCGTTCAACTCTACAGGATAAAATTACAATTAAGTTTCAATTTTAGAATAACTCCTCTGTTTATGTGACTAACTAATTCACTCAACTCTACTATTGAAACGTAAAAATTTAGAATTTTTGCTATGTTTTTTTTGGGGGCGTATCTCTTTATTTTCTCCCTTTCTCTTTGAGAGGCACTTCACACATTCATCCAAACTTTCTTTTTTGATGTGATTAAGTTGCAAGATTTGTATGACTTAATTTGGAATTTTTTAGGCAATACAGTAAATAGGGTAATTCGTTAGACCTTATATTGGATTTTTTTATTTAATTCGTCAAACCTTATACAGTAAACTTATATTGGATTTTTTGTGTGGCTAATTCGTCAGAAATTCTCTGTTTTTGATGTGATTAAGTTGCAAGATTTGTATGAGTTAATCTGGAATTATTGTGTTACTAATTCATTCAAACATTTTCTTTTATTTAATGTAATTTTTTGTAGGCGATCGGATACATGCTTCTATTGGAAAGTCAATTTTGTCTCTTTCAAAACACAAATTTATGAGCTTGGTTTATATCTTATGGTGAACTTTATTATTTGTCAAAATAAGGAGAGGTTCAACACCACAAAACATAGGTTGAGGCTGACATTTACTCAACGAACAACAGTGACTGAAACAACTGATCTATTTTTCCCTATGAATATCTTTGATCTACGACCATATGATCAATTGATAAATAAGGTGATGTGAACGAGACTGAATTATTCGGTGATAATAACTTTTACCTTAAATTTTTAATTATGAACTTTTCTGCAATTTCTTTTAACATCTTCTTTTTTTTAGATGTGATCGGAGAAATCGTCAGTTTTAGTGAGGTAAAAATGCACAAACAAGGTCAAATATCGAGGAAGTTTATGGATATCGAACTAGAGGATGATGAGTAATAATAAACAGTCGTCTACTGATTTAAAGATGGATTTGATGATTACATTTTCTTACAATTATATATCTATTTCTATTTGGCAGAAAGAAGAAATTGTCTGCTACATTCTGGGGCGAATTTGTTGATGAAATTGTACCTCACCTGCTAAGTTCTAACAACCAGCCTATTATTGCTGTTATGCAACTCATAAAAGCCCATAAATTTCAAGGTAAAATGCAATTATTCAATTTGGCATTATTTTGTGAAAATTATTCATTACATCTTAAACGTATGTTGTTTTGCAGATTCATATTCTGTGCGCCAATACTTGGAATGCATCAAAGCTGTGGATTAATCTAAATTTTCCTCAATCTGACGAGTTTAAAACACGGTTCAATAGATGTTTTTTCATTGCATCTATCCTCAAATATATTTTTCAAGTAAACATCTAACTGTTTTACTCATTTATAAATACAAATTACTTTCTATTCGGGATAATTACACTAAGAGGCTGACTCAAACAATTTCTCAACAAAGTTACTCTGTCTCGGATGAGTTAGAGAAGGGCAATGTTCAAGTTAAAATAATTGTCCAATTAATGGAGTCCATGCAAGTGAATAAACTATCATGTATAGTATTAATTCAATCGGTCTTTAATGTTAATAGTTGTTCTATGCACAACTTTTACAATGTATCGTGTAAGTTGTTGTGTGATAAAATTAAATAAAGAAGCATAAATATTACAGTGTTATGTTAATCTTTGTAACGACCCGGTCGGTCGTCCCGTAGAATTTGTATTATTATTATTGTTGTTATTGTCTTGTAATAGGTTGGTTATACTGTTATTGATGTGTTAGAATAGGTAGGCTTGAAATCGGAATGGTTGTAGTGAGAGTTTAGTCGCTTAGTCTTTAAAAATAGCCTTAAATTTGGAAAAGTCAGAGTTTACTTATTGGGAAACGACCTCGAAAAGAGAATTTTATGGCTCGGATAGCTTCGGTAGATGATTTGGGACTTAGGAGCGTGTTCAGAATATTTTTGTGATGTCCGGTGTAGAATTAGGCTTGAATTGGCAAAAGTTAGTTTTTGGCGATTTTCGGTCGGCAGTAGAAAATAGGCTATCGGGGTCGGAATGGAATTCCGAAAGATGGAACAAGTTCGTAATGTCATTTTTGATATGTCTGCAAAATTTCAAGTCAATCGGAGTTGTTTTGGATAGTTTCGACATCGTTGGAGGATTTTAGAAATTTCAAAGTTCTTAGGCTTGAATTTGATGTGATTTAGGTGTTTTGATGTTATTTTTAGTGTTTCGTGAGTGCAACTAAGTTTGAATGATCATATATGAGGTGTTGGTATGTTTGGTTGGGGTCCCGAGGTGCTCGGGATTGTTTTGAGTGGTTAACGGGGAGGTTGGAGTGCTGGTGTTGCTGCTGAAGTTACTGGTGCTGGTGTAACCGCACCTGCGGATGGGTCATCGCAGGTGCGGGCCCGCAGGAGCGGAAGGAGGCTCCGCAGGTGCGAGACTTGGCCAGCCAGGGAAGAGATCACAGATGCGGATAGTGGGCCGTACCTGCAAAGTCGAAGGTACGAAATGTGAGTCGCAGGTGCGGAAATAGGCAGTTTAGTGAAAAGTCGCAGGTGCGGTTGTTTTGTTCGTAGGTGTGACGACCCGGCTGGTCGTCTTATGAATTAATACCCCGATCCCCTATTAAATGTTTCCCCCAAGTGTATTTCTACTAAATTGAATTGCCGGGACGTTCGGTTTTGAGTTTCGGAGAGTTTTGGGACACTTAGTCCCTAAATGAGAGCTTAAATGTTGGAAAGTTTTTCATAGTCGGGACAATGTGAAGACGGCCTCGGAATGGAAATCTGATGGTTCCATTAGCTCCGTTAGGTGATTTCGGGGTTGGGAGCGTGCTCGGAATGTATTTTGGAAGTCCGTAGCTCATTTACGCTTAAAATGCCGAAGTTTGAATTTTTTTGAAGTTCCCAGTTTGATAGTGAGTTTTTGATCCGAGGGTCGGAATGGAATTCCGGAAGTTGCAGTAGTTCCATCATGTCATTTGGGATGGGTGTGCAAAATTTGAGGTCATTCGGATGAGTTTAGACGTGTTTCAGCGTCGAATGTGAATTCTAGAATTTTCCTAAGTTCCTAGGCTTAAACCTATGCATAATCGATGATTTTGATGTTATGAGATGTGTTTTTAAGGCTCAACCTAGTTCAAATAAGGTATTAGGGTCGGTTGGTGGTTTTGGTTGAGGTCCCGGGGGGCCTCAGGGTTGTTTCGGATGCCTAACGGGAGAATTTGGGACTTAGCAAATTGCTTAACCAGACCTCTTCTGGTGTCTTCTCACCTGCAAAGGTTTTTCCGCAGGTTCGGTAGGTTTGATCGGAGGTGCGATAGAGGGAGATTTGACCAGTGGTCGTAGGTGTGACCTGGGTTCCGCAGGTGTGGGACAGCAGGCGCGACCAAACGACTGCAGGTGCAGACCCTAGTGAACTTAAGTGAATTCCGCACCTGCGATGCTTTTTCCGCAGGTGCGGTGATCGGGACCGCAGGTGCCAGATCCCTGTGTGTTTTATTCCAAAAATCTGAG
This sequence comes from Nicotiana knightiana, assembly GCA_005239525.1. Lineage (NCBI taxonomy): Eukaryota > Viridiplantae > Streptophyta > Magnoliopsida > Solanales > Solanaceae > Nicotiana > Nicotiana knightiana. The sequence goes on from ML425094.1 coordinate 120,608, forward strand.
GGTTTATTTCCTAAGTCTAAAAATCGTGTAAGGGCTCGGGAATTGGCAATTTTCAGTGGGTTTTGAAGAGAAGGATCATAGGTAACGTTTTCTAATCCTAATTCATTGTTAGAAAATTAATCCCCGTTGTTTTCTTTAGTTTAATTATCAAAAATGGGGTAAAAACCATGGGAAATTGATGAAACTTCCCCAAACCGAAATTTTGAGAATTTAAGGGGGTTTTGGCATCATATTTCGATTGTTTCTGGTCGATTGAGTTCGTGAGTGAATGGGTGTCCGGAAAATATAAATTTTACCCGATTCCGAGACCTGGGCCGGAGGGGCGTTTTGGTCATTTTACCTAATTTCGCGCCTTAGGTTTGAATTAAATAGCAGGATCAGTTGCTTGAGATGTTATTTACGATATGTAATTGAATTGTATAGATTTGGGCCATTTGGAGTCGGATACTCGTGGCAAACGTGGTTTCAAGTTGATTTTGAGCCGGTTCGAGGTAAGTGGCTTGTCTAACCTTGTATGGGGGACCTTTCCCCTTAGGGATGTGATATTTGGTAATTGAATGCCTTGTACGTGAAGTGACGAGCGTGTACTTGTTCTAATTGTTGAAAATATGGTTTTTACTTTAAATATTTAGACTTAGTTTCTTTCTTACCTGTTTTATTCTATTTGCAATTAGTCTATGTTAGCTTAGAAAATCATGCCTAGTTGCCCTAAATTGCCTATTTGCTTAAGTTGCTTTAATTGTACTACGTGAAACATGTTAGGCTAGTATTTTTTTTTGCACTCTAATTCTAAATGTCTTCTTGTTATGGATGCGTATTTACTTTGGGACTACGGGACGGTATCCTGGGAGATCCCCTTGCATATTTACTTTGGGACTACGGGACGGTATCCCGGGAGATCCCCCTGCATATTTACTTTGGGACTACGGGACGGTATCCCGGCAGATCCCCCTGCATATTTACTTTGGGACTATGGGACGGTATCCCGGGAGATCCACTAGACAGTCGAGAAAAGGACTACAAGACGGTATCCTGGGAGATCCTCATTGTTACCATTGTTATTGAGTTGTTCCTATTCCGTGTTTACTCTGTTCTGGTGTTTTGTTATTGCCTTGTTTGACCTGTCTTATTTCACTGCTGTATTCATTATTACTGTCTGTTTTCATACTGTAAATTCCTATTATATTGTTTAACCTCAGTAGGGCCCTGACCTTCCTCGTCACTACCCGACCGAGGTTAGGCTTGGCACTTACTGAGTACCGTTGTGGTGTACTCATGCCCCTTTTGCGCATGTTTTTCATGTGCAGGTCCAGGTACCTCCACCCAGCGCACTATCCCCGAGGTTGATAGACATAGCAGAGACTTCGAGGTACATCTGCCGCGTCCGCAGACCAGGAATCTTTATCTTATTCCAGCTTTAGTGGAAAGCTTTTCCTTCTTTTCAGTTGTTTAGACATTCTGGAGTTAGAGCAGTGTAGTACATTTCTGTTAGCCTGTGTTTCCCGTGAGTTTCCGGGTTTTGGGGTGATATTGTAGACTTACGCATATTTTTTTGAGTTGTATATGCCGAACGGCATTTATATACAGTCTTTCTTTTAGATTGTTCAGTTTTTACTTAATTATTCCGCACGTTATGTTGTTTTTCCGCATTGCTAGGCTTACCTAGTTATAGTGACTAGGTGCCATCACGACATGTTCACGGAGGGCGAACTGGGGTCGTGACAGCAGGTGAGGTCCCGCAGGTGCGAGACATTGACCGCAGGTGCGGAACCTCTGGGCAGAAAGTATAAATTAAAACCCTCAGCGACCGTTAGACCTTTTAACACCATCTTTGAACGGGAAGAAGCTCTTGAGGCGATTTTTGAAGAGGGAAATCAGTTTTCTTCATAGAGGTAAGGGTTTTGATCATTAAAACTCGTTTATGGGTGATTACAGATCACAATCTCAACAATTAATTCATGAACTTTCTCTGTGGGGATGGGTTGGCCTTTTTCCTCAATATGGAGTGACTACGGTCACCGGTGTTTATGAATATTCGGGGATGGAACTTCCCTGGGCCTGAGATCCATATATAGTACTGAATGGACTTTTGTGGGAAAGTTGCGAGCATTATATGCATATCCGCACCGGTTTAATACTTATATTCTTATGATGGCATGTAGAGGATACTGACATACTTGGCATATTTACTCATTCTGATAAACTGTTAGCATGTCTATTTCTGTATATTGTTTATTGTAATTTCTGAGGTTTGTCCGTCACTACCTCTCAGCCCATAGTTTGGGTTTGTTACTTCTGAGTTGGTGTACTCACATTATTCCCTGCACCTTGTGTGCAGACCCAGGTACATCGGGACCTGATAGTGGATATTGAGCAGCTGTCAGAGTTTTCTTTGGAGTTGTCGAGGTAGCAGCTGGCGATCGCGACCTCGTCTTCTCTTTCTTATTCTACCTGTTGTTCTTTATTTTGAGACAATGTTGTCCATTTCCCCTTTTCTTTGCTTTATGTTATAGAAGCTCATGACTGAGTGACACCGGATCCGTGGTTGGAGGTGTAAATTTATTTTTTCAAATGTTGTTTTTAGAACTTCAGATTCTTAGTATTATCGATAAATTCGTTTAAAATTTGTATTCTTATTGGAAATGGAATTTAGCTTTATTAAAAAGGGCGGCTTGCATGGTTCCATGACAGGCACCATCACGACTCCAGAATTGGGTCGTGACAAGATGGTATCAGAGCCCTAGGTTAAATAGGTCTCACCAGTCATGAGCAGGTTTAGTAGAGTCTTGCGGATCGGTGCGGAGACGTATGTACTTATCTTCGAGAGGCTGCAGAACCTTGAGAAAAAATCTCACATTCTCAAACTCTTGTCGTGCGAATCCATTGATTCAACCTGAAGAGTAATTCTTTGAACTCCTTTCATGTATTCAAATGAGCACGTGAGCGCTCGGTATCAGCCGAGCATCGATGGCTTGTGACTTCCATGAATGGTATGTGATTTTAGCATGTTTGGGGCCAGTCTGGAGGACTTGAGGCCGGATTTTTGTTTGTGGCTTGAGTGCCGAGATTTCATTTGTGTGAGAACATGTATTGGGGACTTATATGTCCGTTGGTGTCCTTATTGACGAGATTTGGTGACTAGATGACCATGTGGTGAGTGTGATTTGAGAGTGAGATGTGTTTATATTGCTTGATTATGACAAAAAGGGAGTGGCTAGATATGTAGCGAGGACGTTGAGTGTTTGACTTCTGTCTGGAGTTGGCATTGGCCTCGAGTCGTGAGTGTATTGGAAGACCTCTTATGTTGTTTTGTAGCAAGTTCTCTTTTACCAGTAATTGATATATGTTGCAATTTGAGTTTAGATCACTTGTGGGAGTTGGAACGACTATTGCAATGGTGAATACGAGGTTGGAGATGATTTGGGATGTTTAATGGTTTGATTTATGTATGAGATTATGAAGGATTTAGTTGAATCCCACTACCGTATTGTGGCAGTGATAGCGTATGGGCATCGTGAGTTACTGTTTATTTGATCTATGGCTTTGAGCCAAGTGGGGGAGTCTGCTAATGATTAGTTGGTTGCCCGATGATGTGCTGTATTGGTTTCAGTTTGGGGTATACTGGTGGATCAATTATGACCTGTAGAGGTGGAGTTGAGAATGACTCGAGTAATGGAAAAAAAATTCTAGATACAGGCTGTATTATACTCTATAGGGATATGAGTCTTATTGCATGATTGAGTTGTTATTTGTAAAAGAAGTAGTGTGCGTAAAGTAGGAGTTTTCTTGGTTGCCTAGGGGGTGTGGGTTACTCCCTTGGGTGTTGGTGTGGTAAGGGATACGGTTAGTTCTTTGGGTGCTTATGAGGTAATGAGTTTTCTACATGTGTTTCCTAGCAATGCTCTTGGGTGTTGGTGACCTGCGTACCGTGGTTGAGTTAGAAGGATTCAGTTCTGACGGTTGGGTGTTGTACAAGTGGGATTCGAATAGTTCCTGATGGTTTCTATCACGGTTAGAGATGTGTATTTTCTACTGGCGTGAGGAGCATGAGAGGTATAGTGATTTTGCTTCTAGATGGGATCAAATGTAAGTTCTTGGCTAGTTTGGTGCGTAGTTGCTTGTGGCTCAGAAGGGGTTATGAAGTTTCCATATTTATCATAGGATGGCATGAGGTATGCGGTACGTTGTGTAGAGTCGAGATCTGCATGTGTCAATTCACGGTTCAGTTCTGGAAGGAAGGTCAAAATTCTTAGGCAACATTGGCTGTTTCAAATGACTAAGTAAATGATATCTACAGGTGGCTTGAAGTATTTCATGTGGACTAGCATTTCAATGGGATCACTCAGTGTAGCGGAGTTATGTAGGGGTATGACCTTTGGTATTGGATTCGTGTGTTTTGATTTTTACGATGTGTGCCAGGCTTTTAGCATGATGTTGTGAGGGTAATTGTTAATGGTAGGATATTCCTCTAGTGTGAGTCTTTTATATAATTTGATTACATTGGGATGTTATTGTTGAGCGCACGAGTTGCACAGGTTATGGCTTGGAATTGTCTTGATGTGTCATGGCAGAAGAGGTCATTGGACCTAGAATGAATATTGTCAGAATTGTCTACAGCATAGTTGGAAGGATACATATCGGGAGTTGGCTTAGAAATTTGCTATAATTCCTGTTTGGGAAGAGGAGCTTCATGTCTGACTGATCGGACGAATGGTTGTTAGTTTCTACGTGTTTCTATCATCATCGACAGTATATGAAAGTGTAAGAGCGAGGCATTTCATGATAAGAGGTTATGTACCGGTATTTGGTTGCTCTGAGTAGCTATTGTGATTAGAAGTTATTGCTATGGGTGTTTGAGTCATGCGGCGTATTATGTGATTTCATCTGGGGTGCGTATATGGCTTGTTACAGTATGCCCAGACTTATTCAGTTTATAGTTGTGGGATTTTGATCTTGTAAATTGATTCAGAAGTGAAAATGTAGTTCTAAGTTTTATGGGTGAAGATTGGATTTTGAAATTTCAACGGTGTTGTGCTATTAGACCTATATGGGGTAGACTGATGTGGAATGACCCCGAGAATGTGCACGGTAGGCTACACGGAATTTTGGTGGTGTTTGGAACAACTCTAGGCACGTTCGAGGATGAACGTAAGTTTAAGTGGGGGAGAATCTAACGACATGGCCGGTCGTCCCGTAGAATTTGCTTTATTATTGTTGTTATTGCCTTGTCATAGGTTGGTTATACTGTTATTGATGTGTTAGAGTTGGTAGGCTTGAAATCGGAATGGTTGTAGTGAGAGTTTAGTCATCTTTAAAAATAGCCTTAAAGTTTGAAAAGTCAACTGAGAGTTTACTTATTGGGAAACAACCTTGGAATGCGGATTTTATGGCTCGGATAGCTTCGGTAGGTGATTTGGGACTTAGGAGTGTGTTCAGAATATTTTTGTGATGTCCGGTGTAGAATTAGGCTTGAATTGGCAAAAGTTAGTTTTTGGCGATTTCCGGTCGGCAGTGGAAAATAGGCTATCGGGGTCGGAATGGAATTCCGGAAGTTGGAACAGGTTTGTAATGTCATTTCCGATATGTCTGCAAAATTTTAGGTCAATCGGAGTTGTTTTGGATAGTTTCGATATTGTTGGAGGATTTTAGAAATTTCAAAGTTCTTAGGCTTGAATTTGATGTGATTTTGGTGTTTTGATGTTATTTTTAGTGTTTCGGGAGTGCAACTAAGTTTGAATGATTATACATGAGGTGTTGGTATGTTTGGTTGGTGTCCCGAGGGGCTCAAGATGGTATTGAGTGGTTAACGGGGAGGTTGGAGTGCTGGTGTTGCTTCTGAAGTTGCTGGTCCTGGTGTAACCGCACCTGCGGATGGGTCATCACAGGTGCGGGCCCGCAGGAGCGAAAGGAGGCTCCGCAGGTGCGAGACTTGGCCAGCCAGGGAAGAGATCGCAGATGCGGATAGTGGGCCGCACCTGTGAAGTCGCAGGTGCGAAATGTGAGTCGCAGGAGCGAAGATAGGCAGTTTAGTGAAAAGTCGCAGGTGCGGTTGTTTTGACCGCAGGTGCAGAACCCCTAGGCAGAAAATATAAATTAAAACCCTTCGCGAACATTAGACCTTTTAACACCATCTTTGAACGGGAAGAAGCTCTTGAGGCAATTTTTGAAGAGGAAAATTAGTGTTCTTAATAAGGGTAAGGGGTTTGATCATTAAAACTCATTTATGGGTGATTATTGAACACAATCTCAGCAATTAATTCATGAAAATCAGTAGAAAAAGGCGGGTTTAGGGTTTGATATTTATTAGACCTTTAGGGATTTATTTGAGGGGTCAAACAAACTCCGATTTTAGTGTTGTTTATATGTACGGACTCGTGAGATGATGAAGAACAGTTTGGTATAAAAATTTATGAGTTTTAGGAAACGGGCCCGGGGGGTCAGGTTTTGAGCTAAATTTGGTATTTTTCGATTAGAATTTATTCCTTAAACATAAATTGATGATAAAATTCTGAACTTGGTAGATTTGGAGCACTCAGAGGCCGGATCTAGAGGCAAAGGCACTGCGGAATAGTATTTTAGCCGGTTTTGAGGTAAGTAACGTCTCCAAACTTGGTTCTGAGGGTTCGAAACCCCGAGCTAAATGATTTATGACTATTGTTGAGGTGACGCACATGCCAAGTGACGGGTGTGCAGGCGTGCATCGAGTAATTGCGGCCTGGCTTATCCCATGGCACCGCTTAGTGATTATTCCATGATGATATATGTGCTTCTATTAATGTGGTAATTGTGAACATGTTAGAAATCATGTTAAGTATAAATGCTAGGCTTAACGCCGAAAATGCTGAGACCCGAGTGGTCGTATATTGCTGTCTTATTTTTTGATTATTTGATGTCATATACTCAGTCCTATTATAGCATATCACTTCATATCCCAGTCTCAGTATTTTTAATTACATGCATACTTATCATTGTTTCGGGCTGATAAAGGCATTTGTGATCCATGTAAGTGAGACTGAAGAGTAATGACTGAGTGAGGCCGAGAGCCTGTTATTGAGACAGTTATGAGATCGGACTGCACACCGCAGCGATATTAAATCATGCCTTCGTTGGCTTGATATGGCGCTTGGGCCATTAGGGCCCCTCTGGAGTCTTTACACCCCCAGTAAGCACATTGATGTGAGGGATGGATCTTCCCTAGACATGGATCTTGTCCGAAGTGGATGTTATGTGAGGTATGGATCTTCCCTGGACATGGATCTTGTCCGAAGTGGATGTTATGTGAGGGATGGATCGTCCCTGGTCATGGATCTTGTCAGAGTGTTGTATTCCGGAGATGGACTTTATCTGTGGGGCTGGATTGGCCTTTTTCCTCAGTACGGAGTGACTACGGTCACCGGTGTTTATGAATATTCCGGGATGGAACTTCCCTGGGCCTGAGAGCCATATATAGTACTGAGTGGATTTCTATGGGAAAGTTGTGAGCACTATGTGCATATCCACACTGGTTTAATACCTATATTTTTATGATGTCATGTAGAGGATACTGCCATACTTGGCATGTTTACTCATTCTGATAAACTGTTAGCATGTCTATTTATGTATATTGTTTATTGTAATTTCTGAGGTTTTGTCCGTCACTACCTCTCAGCCCATATTTTGGGTTCATTACTTCTGAGTTGGTGTACTCACGTTACCTCCTGCACCTTGTGTGTAGACCCAAGTACACCGGGACCCGGTAGTGGCTATTGAGCAGCTGTCACAGTTTTCATTGGAGTTTTCGAGGTAGCAGCTGGCGATCGCGACCTCGTCTTCTCTTTCTTATTCTACCTGTTGTTCTTTATTTTGAGATAATGTTGTCCTGTAACGACCCGGTCTGTCGTTACGTAAAAACCTACATTTTATTTACTGTTATTTACTTATTATAGATTGGTTATTCAATTATTTATGTGTTAGAGTTGATAGGCTTGAAATCGGAATGGTTATATGAGAATTCAGTCACTTAGTCCTTGAAAATAGCCTTAAAATGAGAAAAGTCAACTAAGAGTTGACTTATTGGAAAACGACCTCGGAATGCGAATTTTATGGCTCGGACAGCTTCGTTAGGTGATTTGGGACTTAGGAGTGTGTTCGGAATATTTTTGTAATGTCCGGCGTAGAATTAGGCTTGAATTGGCGAAAGTTAGTTTTTAGCGATTTTCGGACGACAGTGGAAAATAGGCTATCGGGGTCGGAATGGAATTCCGAAAGTTAGAACATGTTCGTAATGCCATTTTGGATGTGTCTGCAAAATTTTAGGTTAATCGGAGTTGTTTTGGGTAGTTTCGGCATTGTTGGAAGATTTTAGAAATTTCAAAGTTCTTAGGCTTGAATCCAATATAGATTTGGTGTTTTGATGTTTTGAGAGTGAAACTAAGTTTGAATGATGTTATGGGATGTGTTGTTAACTTTTATTGGGGTCCCGAGGGCCTCGGGATTGATTTCGATTGGTTAACGGGCATTTTTGGACTTAGATAAACTGCTGGTTTTCTGGTTTTTGTACATCAGGTTTTCCTTCACTGCGATCGCGTAGGGAGAGTCGCGATCGCGTAGTTCAAATTGTGAGGGGAAGAATTTTACTCTCTGAGATCGCTTAGGTGAGTTCGCGATCGCAGAGGTTGAGGAGGTTGAGTAGTGCGATCGCATGGGGCATGTTACAGTCGCGTAGGGATAAGGCAAGCGCGTGGGGGCGAGGTCGATTGGTCTTCTCGATCGCGTGAGGGGAGCTGCGATCGCGTGGGGTTGAAGAGTGGTGCTACGCGATCGCGACAGGGAGTCCACGATCACTGTGAAGAAATCACTGGGCATATTTAAATAAACCCTTCCGCGACTCAAACCTTATTTTACACCATTGTTATACAGAAAAGAGCTTTGGGGACGAATTTTGAAGAGGTTAATCCTTGTTCTTCATAGAGGTAAGTGTTTTGATTATTAAAACTCGATCATGGATGATTTTAGAACATAAAACCAGTGTAAATTCATAGAAGATCAGTAGAAAAATTGGATTTTTGGGCTTGAGATTTTGAGACCTTTAAGGGTCGATTTGAGGGGTCAAACGAACTCCGATTTTGGTGTTTTTTATATGTACGGACTCGTGAGATGACGAAAAACAGTTTGGTATAAAAATTTCTGAATTTAGGGACGTGGGACCGGGGGTCGAGTTTGACCAATTTCGGGATCTTTTAGTATTTTTGATACATTTCGATTGGGATTAGTTCCCTAGCATATTATAATGATACATATCTGATTGTTGGTAGATTTGGAGCACTCAGAGGCCAAATTTAGAAGCAAGGGCACTGCGGAGTAGTGTATTAGCCAGTTTTGAGGTAAGTAACGCATCCAAACTTGGAACTGAGGGTTCGAAACCCCAAACTATTTTATATTTGTTGTTAATTAGTGACGCACTTGCCAAGTGATGGGCATGCGTGCGTTTACCGAATATTTGTAGCCTGGCTCATCCCATGGCACTGTCTACCGGTTATCTCAGATTGATATTGTACTGTGAATGTGGTAATTACCTTGAACGAAATAGAATTCATGTTAAGTATAAATGTTAAGGCTTCACGCCGATGTGTTTAGATCGGAATGGTCGATTATTGCTGTCTATATCTGTGATTATTGCTTTCATGTACTCAGTCCTGTTATAGTATATCTTTCATGCCTCAGTCTCGTAAGTTGCTAGTTTATTCTATATTATCATTATTTAGAGTTGATTTTCATATGTTAGAGCATTGTGAGTGAGACTGGAAGGTATTGACTGAGTGAGGCTTGGAGCCTGGTTTTGAGACAGTTATGAGGTCGGACTGCACACAACAGCGATCCTGAAATCATGCCTTCGTTGGCTTGATATAGCGCTTGGGCTGAAAGAAGCCCCTCCGGAGTCTATACACCCCCAGTGAGCGCACATATATTGAGGGATGGATTTCCCTGGGAATGGATTTGTCTGAGTATTCTGTTCCGGAGATGAATTTCTCCGTGGTTATCATGTTCCGGAGATGGATTTCTCTGTGGGTGCTGGATTGGCCTTTTTCCTCAGTACTTGGTGACTGTGTCACTTGTGATCATGTAATTTCCGGAATGGACTTCCCTGGGTCTGAAGGCCGTATTCTAGTACTGAGTGGACCATCTTATGAGAGAGTGATTAATGAGTACACATCAATCATGTTTCTACATGCATTCATGCTAGTATGCAGAGTTACAGACATATCTTGATACATCGTGTTCATTTCCTGATATATTACTGTCATGTCCAATTTATATACTGTTGTTTGAATTATCGGAGGTCTAGTCTGTCACTACTTCTCAGCCCGTAGTTTGGTTTCGTTACTACTGAGTTGGTGTACTCATGTTACCCCCTGCACCTTGTGTGCAGATACAGGTACACCGAAATTTAGCTCAGGTCAGGGAGCACAGCAGTTTCATTAGAGTTGACGAGGTAGCAGCTGGCGACCGTGATCTCGTTTTCTCTTTCCTTTCTACCTGTCGTATTTATTTTCAGACTATGTTAGTCATTTCTTTTGATTGTATTAAGTATTAGCAGCTCATGACTGTGTGACACTGGATCGGGGATTTGTAGGATTTAGTCTTTTGAATCTCATAAACTGGTTTTCCCAAAAGTATTGTTATTATTATTATTATTATATTATTATTATTATTATTATTATTATTATTATTATTATTATTATTATTATTATTATTATTATTATTATTATTA
>ML425095.1:1599-33224 GCA_005239525.1 Nicotiana knightiana
TGATGTCTAGAACTTGCCCCGTGTGTGTGCAAAGCGAAATAGAAGTTTTATTCAGTCTTGGAAGTGATATAGGCATTTCTTTCTTGAGCCAATTATCTATATTTTACCCACCTATTTGTGTTGTATCGTCGTTAACCCCGTTGAGCCTAATATCCTGTTTCTTTGGCAACCACATTGCAAGCCATATTCCCTCTTGTTTGAATCGATCTTATATTTGAACCTTGTTACCTCTCGTAAGCACAGGAAATATATGAAATATGAAACAGTTAAAGTGTGGGGTGGTAGGTTGGTTTGTGAGGGGAATAATTGAAATAAGGAGAAAGGTGCACGTTTGAAAAAAATAAAATAATAAGAGTCACTTGAAAAAGAAGAAAAAGAAAATGAAATAAATGAACACTTGTGTTGTGTTGAAAGAAAAAAAATATATGTGGTGACTCTTAACGTAATTGTGCCTAAAGAAATATGGGGTAATAACATTGTTGTGAAGGTGGAATTTGGCTATATTGAGTTTGAGGTTGAAAAGCTAAGTATGTGTATTAAAGTGCTTATGGAGGTGTAGCCATTCTTATATCTAAATGTATCCTACCCGTCCCGAAGCCTACATTACAACCAAATAAAAGTCCTAATTGATCCTAGACTGAATGAGCTCGATTAGTAGAGTAGTACACTACGGGCAAGCCTATGGTGCATCTTTTGTGGCATATGAATGTTATTTCTGAGAGTGAGTGAATTCTTTCTATCTTAAGTTCCTATGTTTTTAAATTTCATTGTGTGTGGAACTAACTCTTGGATATGGTGAGGGCACATGATTCACGAAAGGAAAGGTAATGTTGTCGACCTCTAAGTTAGAGTAGTGAGTGGATTGTGAATAAAGCATGGTATATGTGAGAAATTATTGAGGCGAGGATATCACACCGTTGTGCTTGAAATGTTTTAAATATTCTTGGTATAACGTGTTAAGAGATTTGCTTAATTAGTTGTTGTACATGAGTGTAGTTTGATTGCTCGAGGACGAGCAAAGGTTTAAGTGTGGGGTCTTGATGCGAGACTAAATTGCATAGTTTAACATGTGATATACCTTACATTTTATGCGCATTAATGATAAAAATACACTTGTTATGTGCTTAATGGAGTTTATTTCATGTGTAGGTGAAGTGGAGATGGAAACGGAGCTAAAAGGATGCAAATACGTCGAAAAATACGCGAAAGGAGACACCCGGGCGATAGCCGGGCGACAGAGCCAAACACACTGACCCTGCCTGGCGTTAGCCAGGCGTTTGGGCTGAAACGCCAGCCCCACCCTGGCGTTAGCCAGGCGTTTGGGCTGAAACGCCAGCCCTAGCCTGGCGTTAGCCAGGCGTTTGGGTCCAAACGCCAGGGTCCCCAGTCGGCCAGAAATCGAGTTTTGACGGGTTTAAGTGTTTTCTAATTGAAATAGAAGTCTCCTACACGGTTAGGGTTCACCCTAAACCTATAAATAGACTCCTAAAACACAACTATAAAAGGGAGATTCACAGGGATACACAGAGATTCGAGTTTAGAGTGAATCGAAGGCAAAACATCAATTTGTACATATTTTCTTCTTTACTTTGTAGTTTAATTATGCAAGTTGTTTTAGATTTTATTCTTATGAATTTGTTTAGCTAATTTCTTGTGGAACCCGTTGGGGAATAAACTTATTGTGATATTAATATAGCTTTGATTGGTTGATTAAACTCTATTTGTTCAACTACGTTCTTGTTGTAGTTGATTGAAGGGCCCTCAATTAGCTGTTCCTATTTATTATGTATCTACTTGAGAGAGAGTGCATATTTAGGTAGTTGCTTGAACAACACCACTCCCGGAGTATAGACGAAAGTCATAACCGAGGGTTTAGAGGTTAGATTAGAGATAACGATACCTCGGGTGCAATCTAAAGTGAACTGTATTGTGATCTAGCTAGCGTAACTTGAGAGAGTGCGTTTAGTAAATTATCATAATTACTTGAGAGAGATTTATGATAGTTAGAGCGTTCATGATTGAAAGAGATAGCCAATTAAAATATAAGACATATCCAAGGAAGAATTCACCAACGGGGGAAACCATAACCGTAGACCCTTTATTATCATTGTTTATATTATATTGTTAGTTAATTGCTAATTTATTATTTTGTTATTAGATTTAGTAACCATCACCAATTGATATTCAAAAGTCTTGAGAAAAGTGATTAAGTAACAGTTTAGTATTTTATAGACTCAATTGATACGTAAATTCTTTGTGGGATCGACTTTGGGCGTAATACCCCAGATTATATTTGCAGCGCCCGTTTAGTCTTTCTATAAGACATAGTTGAGCGTGATCAGCCCCGCACCGGGTCTTACGCCAGTTGGGAAGACAACAGGTTGTTCCACATGACGAGGACTTAAGCAAACAAGCCATTGAGTTATGTCCAAGAGCTGCATTTATTGAAGGCAGGGTCCGTCAAATCTGGAACGAGTGCAGATTTTTAGAACATCAAACTCGGGTGAGAAATTTATCTAAGGGGAAGTGGAGCCCGCTTACACTTCTTGGTATGGCATAAGAGGCAGAGAGCACCAAGAACCAGAGCGACCAGCGAAAAGAGCTCACGTACAACATTTTACTAAGCAGGCGCAAGAACACTGGGTTTTGTTAGAGAAAGAAAACAACTATCGGGCTACCATAAGTAAACTGGAGGCCCAGATCAGGGAGCTCAAATTTGAAAACACTTCACAAACTGCTGCAGCCGAAAGGGAAAGAAACCGGTTGAACAAAGAAAATGAGGCCCTCCGGGCTCAGATCCAGGAAATGAGGATAGCCATTGAAAACCCTGAGAGAAGCAGAGGCGATGAAAGACTCATCACCAGCCTCAGGCAAAAGTTGTGTAGCTATGGTGATGACCTGGACAGAGCCGAAGAGGATTTGACCCAAGTGCGAGAAAAATTGGAAAAGAATGCAAAAGAAAGAGCAGACTTCGTGCAAAGAATGAGAAGAAAGCACGACCAAGAAGTGGTGGGTTTAAAAGAAAGGATGGCCACCTTTGAAGATGAAACGACCAAGTAAGTCAAAAGATTTAAAGCAGAAAGGGAATAGTGCTACGCCATGATAGTGCAGCTGGAAGACGAATTGCAACAATGGCAAGAGAAAAGTCACAAAGACGCCCATGTTTTAGAGGCAAGATCCCAGCAGATCGGGCGTCTACTTCAGGAAAAAGGTGTTATCAGGCAAAGGGTCCGAGATATAGCCGATTACATTGTCACCAAATGTCAGGAATGTGAAGATATGACTCGGACCACTTTCTTCTCGGCAGTAATGATCTTCGTCCACAAGATAATGGATGACCTATGCTGCCTCCAGCAAGATTTGGTACGTAGGCCTGTGGCGAGACCGAATGATGTCCCCGCGGGCCCCTGGAGTAGTAGAAGCACTTACGTATTCTTGATGTCGTTTTCGAGTCTGTATTTCATTTTCCTGTTTAAGTCTAGTTTAAGTCTTTTGCAGTTTTTAAATTTCCAAGAAAATATGTCGGAGTCTTTTGTAGTTTTAAATTTCCAAAAGAACGTTTGTAATGAATGAAAATTGGAAGTTTTATCTAATGAATGAAAATTTGAAAATGTTTATTTCCTTTTGTATTTATTTCATGAACTACATGATGATATGATTCACGCGGCGCCGTGATACGTAGGCAATCCACATAGGATTCGATCATAACCTTAAGAAAGGAAACCGAGCGAGGAATAAAAGAGCGGAACTGATAACAAAGGAAAGACAAGGGAAAAATCGAGAAATAAATCCGGGATGAAATACACAACTGTTGCAAAACATATAGAAAGCGTTGCATTGCATACCCCAAACGTGCGATTCCTTATAAGATAAATGTTTCAACCTAACGTTTTGCTATTCAATCCCTAAAGGTATTTTTAGGTGGTTGGTTTTGTAACCTGGCTTCCCATCCTTACTTCACTAGATCAAAAGGGAGCATAGAAATGACATGCGAAAGTCACGTACCAATCGTCAACTCTTCAGTGGAAGACCTGAATCAAGAAATCCCAACATCTGAGTCAGCAACAGCTGAAGAGAACAGGACTCTACGTTGCCGCATGCTGGAAATGTGGGACGCATGGTCCAATGGTAGGGAACCACCCAGTACCATCCGGGTTTCCCAGAGATAATTCCTAGGGCAAGCAGGACATCCAACATCCCCATAAGTTACCCAGCCACGCCGTTTGGATATCCAACTATGTCGGCTCACTTTGCCGGAAGGCCGTCTGAGGTTCGCCCGCAGGACCTGTTTTTTGGTGTGTCTTCCAACATCTTCACCGCACCACCAATCTCTGCCACGGCTCCACCGACTATCTCTGGGCCAAGTTTCGAGCAACCATCATTCACATTCCAAACACCATCCGTCCATCTGGATACCACTCATGTTACTCCCAATGCATACCCCCATCAACCTCAGTCTGAGGTCACTTTGGGACAAGATAAGAAAAGCCCCGAGCACGAAGAAATGGCTCGGAAAATAAAGAGTATTGAGTAGAGCCTCAAGAATATACAGGGGCTAAGCGGGCAGAAAAACGTCTCCTATGCAGACTTGTGCATGTTCCCACACGTCCACTTGCCTCTTGGGTTTAAAACCCCCAAGTTCAAAAAATATGACGGACATGGGGACCCCATAGCTCATCTGAAAAGGTACTGCAACCAGCTCCGGGGAGCAGGTGGGAAAGAGGAACTTCTCATGGAATATTTTGGAGAAAGCTTGACAGGGATTTCATCAGAATGGTACATGGACCAGGATATATCCCGCTGGAACATATGGGATGACCTAGCATGGGACTTTGTTTGGCAATTCCAATACAATGTGGACATCGCTCCTGATAGGAACTCTCTATCCAATCTCAAAAAGAAATCCTCAGAGAGTTTCAGAGAGTACGCCATAAAATGGCGCGAGTAGGTCTCCAGGGTCAAACCTCTGATGGATGAGGTTGAAATGGTCAGTGTCTTTCTACAAGCACATGAAGCTGATTACTTCCAAAATATGATGTCCGCCATGGGCGAACCATTTGCGGAAGCAATCAAAATTGGAGAAATGGTTGAGAATGGTATAAAAACCGGTCGTATCCTGAGCCAATCTACCACAAGAGAAACCTCTCAGGCCATCCAAAGCGGATCCGGGAGTGCAGCCAACAGAAAGAAGAAAGAAGAAGAGGCCATGATGGTTTCCGATGTTAGGAAGTCTCGACAATTCCCACGTCCATTTCCCAAAGTTTCCTAACATTAATATCCTCACCAAGACGCAGCTTATGCTACGCCCCCTTTTCCCTATGCGGTAATGAACGCTTAGCCACATCCCAGGTTGCAACAACAATACAATCAGAACAGAGCTCCACCCTCGAGAAATAACCATCTTCCCAAAGCTCCATATAATCCACGCCCTCCCCAAAACAACTATCCGTACAACACCTACCCTCGTGAACCACTGAGGAGACTCAACTTCACTCCTATCGGTGATCCGTATTCAAGCCTCTTCCAAAATTAGTCCAGATGGGGCTTCTACAGCCCGTACCTCCAACCAGGAAAAACCTAGCATCAACATCATACAAGCCGGGAACCAATTGTGTCTACCATTCCGGAGCAGAAGGGCATGACACGGAGGAGTGTTGGACCCTCAAAAGAGCCGTGGAAAACCTTATAGAACAAAAGAAAGTGGTGTTAAGGGACGAAGAAGCTCCCAATATGAAGAACAATCCATTACCCACTCACAATAATGGGCCCGTCATTTGCATGATTTGTGAAGACCAGGATTTTGATCCATCTTTAAAAGCTATCATCGCCATCGCAGATGTGGAGAAAAATCCCAAGGCGGAACCCAAACCAGTCAAGGAAATGAAGAAGAGTAACCCCGTTCCCCATGCCACGGGGAAGGCTGAAGCCAAGACAAATATGGGACCCTCTAAAGACGCTGTTATTTACGTCCCCAAGGCACCCAAGAAGGAACAAAGTGTGTTAAGTCCTCCCAGAAGGTTACAATTCAACAAAGCAATGATGAACGGCCCAAAAATGTACGTATCAAAAGGGACGTATGTAGCGCGGGGGCAAATAATTTCACCAAGGCTGAACGAGCCCGTGGTTATTAGCCGCGCATCGCAGACTCCCATGAAGAATACTACCTCCGTCCCCTGGAATTACAACAAGACGGTGGTGACATACAAAGGAAAACAAATTACTGGAGAAACAAGTGAAATAAACTCATCAAAGAAATACTGCAACCTGGAAGAATTGAACAAAAGCAAGCAGAAACGCTTTTCGCCTAAGAAGCCAATCAGTGCCAGAGAGGCAGAAGAATTTTTCAAAAATATGAAAACCTCTGATTACGCCATAATTGAGCAGCTCAGACACTCCTATCCTTGCTAATAAGTTCAAACGAGCATCAAAAAATCCTGATCAAAACACTTAATGAAGCATATATTCCGGCCGAGACCACAATCGAACAAATGGAAAGAATGGCAGAATGATTTTTTGAAGTCAACCGGATCGCATTCAACAAAAATGACTTGCCCCCGGAAGGGGCTGCCCACAACAAAGCTCTCCACCTAACTGTTAAATGTGAAGGGTACTATGTGAAAAGAGTTATGGTGGACGGCGGATCTGGGGTTGATATTTGCCCTCTCTCGACCCTACAAAGAATGGAGATCGGGACTGAGAGAATTAGGCCCTACAATGTGTGCGTTCACACAATTGATGGTATCAGGAGAGACACAATCGGGGAGATTGATTTGGTCTTGACAATTGGCCTTATGGATTTTGAAGTGACATTCCAAGTCATGGATATGGATACTTCCTATAATTATCTACTGGGAAGACCTTGGATCCATGCAGCAGGGGCAGTACCATCTACTCTCCACCAGATGGTTAAGTTCGAGCATGAAGACCAGGAAATCGTGGTCCATGGAGAGGACGAGCAATCTATTTACAGGGACCCATCAGTCCCATGCCTGGAAGCAAGAGAGGGCAGCGAGCACATAGTCTACCAAGCTTTCGAGATTGTGGTTGCGGACCAATATGAGGAAGGAACCCCGTGCCCTCGGCCCTTCCTATCAAACACATCAATTATGGTCGCTAGCGACATGATTAAACATGGGTACATACCTGGAAAAGGGCTCGGGGTGTCCTTGCAAGGCATCAAAAAATTTATCACCTTGCCTACCAGTAAGAAGTTCTTCGGCATAGGGTTTCAAGATACTCCCGACGATGAACAATGGGCTGACCAACGTAAGAAAAATGGTTGGGTATTGCCTCAGCCGATCCCACACATCACCGAATCATTCGTCAAGCCAAAATACGTGGAGGAAGAAGAAGAGTCTTTCACGGCCGAAGAAGAAGAAATATGCGGAGCAATGAGATAGATGTTGTATGAAGCCCATATGGTCCAACAAGGAGAAGGCTCTAGCACTGCTGAAGTGCAGTATATCGGTCCTGACGCCAAGTTGCAAAACTGGAAGGCTACTCCATTCCGCGTCAGGCGAGAATCCCGATAGTTCAGCTTTTGCCATCAGGGTGTAACTCAAGTGTTTTTAATTTCTTGTCTTTTGAATTCCGATGTAAACCCTCCTATGTTCAAATTCAATGAAATGAAATCAAAATTTCATCGTCTATTTTTCTTTATGATTTTTGTTTACTTTTCTTATTTTTTCAGACCTAATAATGTGGCCTTAAAAAACATGACATGTTTGCGGACTTCATGCTCTGATCCTAATACGCCGTCTAACCTCGAAATAATGAATCAAGAACCAGAATATGACGAAGAAGAGGATTTTAGGGAAATAAATCGAGAATTGGAACAATTCGAGAATAAGCCTAAGCCAAACTTAAACGAAACAGAACCCGTTAACTTGGGCAATGAAGAGGAGATTCGAGAAACCATGATAAGCGTCCACACGGAAAAGGACTAGGGACGCCTTGATTCAACTCCTACTTGAATTCAAGGACGTGTTTGCTTGGTCCTACGGCGACATGCCCGGACTAAGTGTGGACTTGGTGGTACACAAATTTCCAACCTACCGCGGTTATCCACCTGTCCAACAAAAGCAGAGGAAATTTAAAACAAACATGAGTTCTCGGGCAGCATGACACAGCCGGGAAGAAAGAGCAGGCCATATATTACTTAAGCAAGAAGTTCACAAGCTACGAGGCCAAGTATTCTCAGTTAGAAAGGACTTGCTGCGCTTTAACTTGGATTGCTCAGAAGCTCCGACATTATTTGTTGTCTTATACCACCTACCTCATCACGAGGCTGGATCCTTTGAAGTACATATTCCAAAAGCCAGTGCCCACCGGGAGATTAGCAAAATGGAAATTCTTGCTCGCAGAATTCGACATTATCTATGTGACTCGCACATCAATGAAAGCCCAAGCATTGGCCGATCATCTAGCTGAGAATCCGGTTGATGATGAATACCAACCTCTGAGTACTTATTTTCCCGATGAGGAAGTCAATTCCGTCGAAGTAACCTTGGAAGGCGCTGACACCTGGAAAATGTTCTTCGACGAAGCAACCAATGCAAAAAGGTATTCGGATAGGGGCAATGTTGATTTGCCCACAGGACAACACTACCCTGCCATTGCTCGCCTCCGTTTCTTCTGCACAAACAATACTGCTGAATATGAAGCTTGTATAATGGGAATGTACATGGCCATTGACATGGATGTAGAAGAGTTATTGATCACGGGGGACTCCGATTTGATCATTAAGCAGGCTCAGGGAGAGTGGGAAACTCGAGATGTTAAGCTCCTTCCCTACAGACAGCATGTGGAGGATCTTAGTAAGCGATTCAAAGCCGTCAAGTTCAGATATATTCCTCGGTGCCACAATGAGTTAGTCGATGCGCTGGCTACCCTGGCGGCAATGCTGCCATATCCGGGTAATGTTCACATAGACCCGTTGGAGATCCAAATCAAGGAAAAACATGGTTATTGCAACACAGTCGAAGTAGCCCGACGTCCGACCATGATATTAAAATATTCTTGAAAACAAACGAATATCCGGAGAAGGCCAACGGAGACCAAAAGAGAACCATCCGAAGGCTCGCCAACAGTTTCTTCCTAAGTGGGGAAGTACTGTATAAAAGGACTCCTGATCCAAATCTATTAAGATGTGTAGACGCCAAAGAAGCCGAAAGGATCATGTTCGAGGTGCATTCAGGAGTATGCGGTCCCCACATGAATGGGTACGTCCTTGCAAAGAAATTCTTGCGGGCTGGATATTATTGGATGAACATGGAGAAAGATTGTTTTGGTTTCGTCCGGAAGTGCCATAAGTGTCAAATACATGTCGGCTTAATCCCCGCACCACCATCAGAACTGCATCCTATGTCAGCACCCTGGCCGTTTGTTGCCTGGGGAATGGATGTCATCGGGCCAATCGAGCCAAGGGCCTCAAACGGGCACAAATTCATCTTGGTTGCTATCGACTATTTCAAAAAATGGGTCGAGGCATTCACGTTCAAAGCTGTCACTAAGAAAACGGTGGTGGATTTCGTGCATTCTAATATCATCTGTCGTTTTGGTATCCCAAAAACTATCATTACCAACAATGCTACGAATCTGAATAGTAACTTGATGAGGGAGGTGTGTGAATAATTTCAAATCACACAGCGCAACTGCATCCCTTACCGGCCCAAAGCCAATGGCGCCGTTGAAGCAGCAAACAAAAACATCAAGAAAATTCTTAGGAAAATGATTCAAACATCTAGGCAATGGCACGAGAAGCTGCCTTTCACATTGTTAGGATATCGAACGACCGTACGCACGTTGGTTGTGTCTACTCCTTACCTATTGGTTTATGGCACTGAAGCCGTAATACCCGCAGAAGTTGAAATTCCTTCCCTTCGGATTATTGTCGAAGCATAAATTGAGGATGATGAATGCGTCAAAACCCGACTGGAACAATTAACTCTGATTGATGAGAAAAGGATGGCCGCAGTGTGCCACGGGCAATTGTACCAACAAAGAATGGCCCGCGCTTACAACAAGAAAGTGCGACCTAGGAACTTCGAAGTGGGGCAATTTGTTTTAAGACGTATCCTCCCGCACCACGAAGAGGTGAAAGGAAAATTTGCCCCGAACTGGAAAGGTCCATACATCATAAGGAAATTTCTACCAAAATGAGTGTTATACCTAGGGTACATCGAAGGAAATGACCCCGAAATGACTGTCAATGCAGATGCAGTCAAAAGGTACTACGTTTGATCCTCCGTGTAATATTAAATGTTCTCCGACTGAGGTGACGAAGGTTTTCATTCACGCTACCCAACCACCATTAACCCTTTTTGCAAACCCTTGAGCCGGTTACTCTTCTTTGATTACCCTCTTTGGAACCCGAAAGTGTTATTTAAAAAAAAGAAAAAAAAGAAAAAAAAGAAAGAAAATCAATAGAAAACAAAATGTTTTCCTGAACTACGTTCGACTTGATTCCGAAAGGATACGTAGGCATCCTCTCCCTTGGGTTCAGTCACACCAAAATAAAATTCCACATTCCCCCAAGAGTTTAAGCTGGGGCAGATGTTATAATATGTTCGGCGATAATTTCGCCGGAGAGGTTCCAAAGTTGTAATTCAATGCAAATTCTTTTTCACCAAAATCCTGTTCAAGTCCTTCCGATCAATTGGCAAACATGTTTTGGAGGATACAAGGTTGAATATGGTACAAGCAAATGAGAGAAATAAACTGAGAGATTCTTATCGGTGAAAACCCATACGGGCACCGTGAGGCGACGGTAAGCAGAGAAATTAAAAATGAGAGAGTCTTGTTAGTGAAAACTCGCAAAGATCACAACAAGGTGAGGGTTATAAGAGAAATGAGAGAGGTTAGTTGGTGAAAACCCGCAAAGGGCTCCACTGATCGAAAAAGATAATGGGTCACTGACATGGACGCAGTACGGGGCAAGGTTTCTCAATCTCGAGGTCATAGTTGTGGTGAACTTCTGAGAGTCGAACGGTTTACACGGATCATGCATCCAGTCCAAAGGGCATGTCATGTTCATTTAAGTCCGCATGCACTCCAGATAAGTCCTTCTTTCCTTTCCACGAAAGGGACACCTTTTGTTTAAATTCATTGTCCATTCTGTCGTTTATTTTTCTTTTGAATCCCTTTCGGTCTAACTCCGTCCCGAAACTAAAGCAAATAAAGGATGGCAAGACTGATTTACAGGGCTCTCATTTGACACGGGTCAATATGCAAAAGGCACCCAGCCTCGCCAGGGGCATCGAGTCGATCTCGACTAGCCGTAGCGGCCGATCTTCAAAATAACTCTTGAAAGGAGAAGATCAAATCAAAATAACTATGAAGGCAAGTGAAGTGAAAGGTTAAGTCCAACGTGGCTAACCGTATCAGCAAGGTCTGAAAAGCCAAAATACTCCAAAATTCCCTAAGGATAAAGTTGAGGGAAAAATAAAAAATGAAGGGCTAATGAAGGCAAAGTAAAATTGGAAAGGTTAAGTCTCACGAGACTAATCGGTACGACAGAATTTGAGGGGCCAAAAATCCCCCCGATACTCCGGAAATCCAAAAGAGAAGCAAATCAAAGGCCTACAAAGACAGAATAAATTTGAAATGTTGGGTCCTATGTGACCGGTCACCACGACAAGATTTGGAAAGCTAGGGTCCCCGAGTTTAGAAATAAAACCCAATCCCCAGCAAGCAAGCAAACAATTGAGATCTTCGTCAAAGAGGCTGAGATCAAGCAGTTGAAAATCAAGGCCGTAAAACCAACCACCGTTTCAAACTAACCAATTGTTCTTTGATTGAAAATAGGAAACAGGTGCAAAAGCAACCATACAAAAAGCAGGTGCAATCAAAAGGAATTGCGCAAGAGCTAGAAGGTTCTCTGCAACATTGACTCCAAATAAAGGGAAGTTTCCTCCAAAAAATCTTTTCCCGCATGCATGAAAAAAAAAGAAAGAAGAATTGAAGTTGAAAATAACTCAAAGTAGTATGGGGCCTCCAATCCCCAACTACACCTTTTTCCGACATGGGTGTACACGTTCCCTAGTCGATGCCAATTAAGGGTATACATTCCCTAATTGATGACTCCTTTTCCAGTTAGGGGTATACATTCCTTAACTGATGCTTTTCTTTTTCAATTAAGGGTATACATTCCCTAATTGATGTTTTGCTTTTCCAGCTAAGGGTATACATTCCCTAACTGATGTTTTGCTTTTCCAGTTAAGGGTATACATTCCCTAACATATGTTTTTCTTTTCCAATTAAGAGTATACACTCCCTAATTTATTTTCTTTCCCGACATGGGTGTACACGCTCCCTAGTCGATGCCAATTAAGGTTATACACTCCCTAATTGATGTTTCCTTTGCCAATTAAGGGTATACATTCCCTAATTGATATTTTGCTTTTCCAATTAAGGCTATACATTCCCTAACTGATGTTTTGCTTCTCCAGTTAAGGGTATACATTCCCTAACTGATGTTTTTCTTTTCCAATTAAGGGTATACATTCCCTAATTGATGTTTTGTTTTTCCAGTTAAGGGTATACATTCCCTAACTGATGTTTTGCTTTTCCAGTTAAGGGTATACATTCCCTAACTGATGTTTTTCTTTTCCAGTTAAGGGTATACATTCCCTAATTGATTTTGTTTTCCCGACATGGGTGTACACGCTCCTTAGTCGATGCCCATTAAGGGTATACATTCCCTAATTGATGTTTTCTTTACCAATTAAGGGTATGCGTTCCCTAATTGATGTTTTGCTTTTCAAGTTAAGGGTATACATTCCCTAACTGATGTTTTGCTTCTCCAGTTAAGGGTATACATTCCCTAACTGATGTTTTTCTTTTCCAATTAAGGGTATACATTCCCTAATTGATGTTTTGGTTTTCCAATTAAGGGTATACATTCCTTAAATGACGCTTTACTTTTCCAGTTAAGGTATACATTCCCTAACTGATGCTTTTCTTTTCCAATTAAGGGTATACATTCCCTAATTGATGTTTTTCTTTTCCAGTTAAGGGTATACATTCCCTAACTGATGTTTTGCTCTTCCAGTTAAGGGTATACATTCCCTAGCTGATGTTTTGCTTTTCCAATTAAGGGTATACATTCCCTAATTGATGACTTCTTTTCCAATTTAGGGCATACATCCCCTAATTGGCGCTTTCTTTTCCAATTAAGGGGTATACATTCCCTAATTGATTTCTTTTCCAACATAGGGTATACAATCCCTAGTTAATTTTATTTTGCAACATAGGGTCTCTAACCCCTAGTTGATCTTGATTTGAGATATAGGGTATCCACTCCCTAGTCTACAATAACTCCGGGTGCACTGCTCCCGGTTTTTCATTGCTTTCAATAATAAAGTAGCATAGATTTCTTTACAATAAGTCACGAAATTTTCCTAGTGAAAACCGGGGCAGAAAATTTCGTTAATTTGTTTTTTGATTTTGCAGATTATACTTTAGGACAATGGATTAGAGACGACCAAAAGAAGAAGTTTCTATCCAGAATAAAAAGAAAAAGAAGGGAAGAAAACGAGAAAGCCAAACCCAAAGTACAGAAGCAGCAAAGATGCGGACTGCTCAGGACAAGATTGAAGGCGCAAGCTACGCATGTCCCGTCTTAATCCAAAGGCTGAAGAAGATTGAACCAGCACCTACAATTAACAAACATAAAGATCCAGACCAGAGTCAACAAAGGATCAAGACTCAAGACCAAGTCTTAGATAGGAATCTTATAACTAGCAGCTGATAGGTTAGGTAGTCTTTCGTTTTGTTACTTTGGTGTAATAAGGAGATCGACAGCTGTAACAACAGGAACCGCAGTGAAACCATAGTTACTCGATAGTCCCAGCTGCCAAAACTTCCAGAACTACACTGACCTGATTCCTTTATAGCCAAGGATATGTAGGCAACCTTTGAAGCAAGGTTCGGTCAAACTTTTCCAAAACGCTTCACAATGGAACATATGAATGGATAAAAGTCATTTGTTGTTGCTCACTTTGTCTTTGCTCGAAAACTCTTCGTGTTTCCAAGCAAAGAGGGGCAACTGTGAGCACGTGATTTTTACTTACCATATCATCCTATAAAAATTCCAAGAAATTAATTGATTTTATGAATTTTTTTTGATTTTTAGTGATTAATTTTGAATTAGTTGCATTTTCCATATCCATAATTCATCTTTTAAATTTTTTAAAATTGTATCACTATTATCAAGGATTTATAAAGTTATTATTTGTAATTAATTGAATTAAATAATAGACAAATGATGGTTATTTGACGTATTGTAGTTTTTAACAACTAATTACTAAAATTAATCATTTTCATCCAATAGATCACGGATTTAATTAGGAGTATAAAATTAAATGTTTTATCCTTAATTAATCTATGGAGCAAGGTCAAAATTAGTTTGTTACATTTTAATTTAATTAGAATTAATATTAACTAAACTAAGGGTTTTAAAATCTTAAGATGTTTAAAAAATCGGATGGGACCATTACCCCAGGCCCAATTCCCCTCTTCTCTAACACTCACCTGCCCAGCCCAATAGCCCCCATAACCCGGTCGACCTGTTTGGATTAATGAATCAATCCTAGCCATTGATCTTCCAAGATCCAACGGCTGGGAACTAGTTAGTAGATTAGTATAAAAATGTTCCTAACACCCCTACCCCATCACTCACCAAAGTCTAACACCCCCCACCTTTCCCCCATCTCTATCCTCTCTAGAGACCAAATCCTAGCCGCCATCCTCTACCGGCCGTAAATCGCCTCCGGCGGCGGAGCTTCTCCAATCAACCCCAAATTCGCACCAGATGATCCTCATCCTTCCCTCAATCACCTCCCGCTATCAATTTCACCAAAAACCCAACCAAAATTGTCAATTTTCAGATCTAGGGGTTTGAAACCCTAATTTTCCTATGCCGACCGATTTGAAGACAACCAGCGGCTCGGACCTTCATGAGTCAATTTCTCTTGACTAAAGCAATTGATTCATGAGGGTTTGGCTCGTTTTCAAACCCCGCCAAAATCCGGCCAAGGTCTGGCAACCTTCATTTTTTTCCGGCCAAGCCCCTTAAACGGGTATCTCCTCTCCTCTCTACTATTTTCTATGCTCCGTTTCAACAAAATCGTGTTTAAATAACTGATTCTTTTGATTTTGTTTTTCTGTTTTGTATTATTACTTTGCCTCTGTCTGTTCTTAAAGCTATGAATCGTTCTGTTTAGGTTCATATTTTTCTTTCTTTGTTCTCTCGTTATTCATGAATTAGTTGCGACGATTCTGTTTTTGTTTAATGCTGCCCAATAATTAGCAATAATGTTTCTTGATGATCATGTCTATTTCTTAGTTGGATTCATCACTATGTGTATTATGTCTTCAATCTACTGCCTTGTATTGATTAATTAATTAGTCAATATACCATTTTAATGAGCATGTCAGCCTGTAGAATTTACTATTTCTTTCCTTAGTCATGAGTATTTATATTGATTAATTGCTTAGTGATCCATTGATCGATTAATTAGGCTAATACTTAGTTCTAAACCAGTGTATGGTCATGGTTTAACCTAGATTTATCAAGACTAATTTAGTTAATAATAATTTCCTAAAATAACTTGTTTAACTAGTTTAGCCTAGGTTGATAGTCCCTTAAACAATTAACCAAGTCCTAAAGTCTGTCCAAGATAATTAATTTAGGGATAATTAACTAAAGTCAATCCTCTAACCTAGGTTTAATGATTAGTTAAGTCCCTGATTTTAGTAATTAAAGTAGACTAATCAGTTAACCTAGGTTAACTAGATTGACTTAATCAATTAACCTTTAACTAGTTTGACTCAACCATAGTTAAGAACAGCTAGTAAGGTGACTAAAGAACATAACTAGGGTTAACTAACCAAAGTTTATATAATAACCCAAGTGAGTTTAACCTTGATTACCCAATGGTAAATTTAGGGACTCCAAGGGGTATATTAGGTAACTCAGTTTAGAAAATTATATTTTTAAGGTTAAAAGGGTATTTTCTAAAGAGGAAGGTTCTAGAATAGGGGAAGCTGTCCCAAAGATAAGATTGACAGCTGCCCTATGCACTATTTTGTACTATTTTCAGCTCTTGAATAAGGAATATGCCAAAGCATATCCCATCCTTGAGCTCCCTATAAATAGACTTTCTTTTTACATATTCTGGACTGGCTTTTTGAACCTTTTTGCCTGCTGAAAATCTAGATACAGAAATTTCACATACACACACACAGTAGAAATCCTATACTGAAAGAAAACTCGCTTTAGGTATAGAAATATCTGAAAAAATCTGGTTTTCCTCAGTCCTGGTATTCTTGAACTTGGGTGGTAGCTGACTGGTTTTTCTGGATTTTTAAAAGTTTATCCGGTTGAAATCTATTTTTCTTGCTGGTCCTGCTTCAATTTCTGGTTTGTCAAGCTCTCACTCTCTGGGCTTCTCTACTGCTGGTCTTGTTGCCTGTTAATTGCTGTGTTGATCTCCAATTTTTAGCATCTGACCTTTATTTGGTCAAAATTTCTATTGTTTTACTCTTCAAAAGGTATGTATTAACTCTTCTTGTTCTCAATGAAATGCTGGATTGGAATTCTCTTCTTTTACTCATTTCTTAAGCTAGATGTTCTTGATAAATAAGGCTGTTTCCTCTATTGTACGTAAATGTGGTTTTTATAGATGTTTGTTAGCATGATAATGAACCTATGAGTGTGACAAATACTGTTTTGATATTGGTATTTTTGGTTGATATATGTTGTTTATGACATGAGTAGTTAATATTCATAGTTCTGAATAATAGATTAAGCTGCACTAGGATGATTGAATCTGGCCATTTCTATGGTCAGATCCTTTCCCTAAGAATGCACAAAAATATGCTTTCAATAGAATCTCTTTGGTCAATAAACAGATTCAACAAGCAGGTCTCTAGATAGGTTAGTGTTAGCACTAGGGTAGATGCGTTTGACTTGTTGATAGTCAAATTCATCCCATAGTAGTGCATAAACACTAGTTGGCGGAAGTTTATCCCTCAAAAAGGGTAAAGGTATGTAGTTAAGAAGGACACTAGGGTGAGGAATTTTAACCCTTGAGTGGTCAAATTCATCCCCTAAAAATGCCTATATAATTAAAGTACCATATAGTTTAGAATTATGTAAATGTTAGCACTAACGTAGATGAATTTGACTCTTTGATAATCAAATTTGTCCCATAACAATGCATAAGCAGTTATTTAACTTGCTGAAATTGTCCTTTCAAAGGATGTAAAGTGGATAATCAAAGGCTCACTAGAGGAAAGAATCTAGAATCCTTCATTATGATCAGATTTATCCTCTTAAAACGCCTAAACAATCAAGTTAAGGAACTAATATGGACTGAAGGTCCCAAGTGTAAAAAATGACAAGTCCGGAGGTGAGTTGATCCTTTCATGATCACACCCACCCTGAGAAAGTGCATAAATAACTCTGCCAGGTAATATGGTTTGAGCACAAGCATTATCAGAATCAAAACTGACCTATCCATGGTCCGTTTGGTTTTGGTAGTTGCACAACACTCAATCAACTGGGGGTGTTTATAGAGTACAAAGGGAGGCACAAGTATATGGCCTTAAGGGAATTCAAGTTACGCAAATTAGTTAAAAATTTCTTTTTTTTAGTTTTTTTTTCATTTTTCTGTAAAGTGTATTTAGATGGCAGTAGTTTATATTAATTTTCAGAATCATGTAATTAAAGACTAGACTGTATACATTTGAATTCTGCTTAGTATTCATATTGGTTTTTTTTCTTTTTTTTTTTAAAAAAGGGGGCTGTTTTAGTAAATTTATAATCCACCTTCCTGTCTCCAAAATAGCATGACAACAATACGAAATTGAGTGTATATTTAAGCTAGCATATATAGGATTTTATAAACATTTGCTTCTTTGAAAAATGGCTATCACAGTTTTAGTTATCATCAATATAAGGTAGAGTTAATTACGCCTAAATCATTTCGCACCTAGTAAACTTTCTGAAATCATCGTATGTAACATATTCTTTACAAATGAACTGCAATTCTGGTGACACGTGCTCATGTTGAAACTGGTAAAAGAAACTATAGATTAGTTCTAGACACAAATTCAAATGCCTAGTGTTCATTATTTGACAGCCTGCATCCTTGAAAGTCTTTTGATTTACTTGTGCTCACTTTGGCAAATTATTGGATGCATATGAGTGTAATTTTTCCAAAACAATGATAACTGAAAATAACACTAAAAATGCAGATTCCGATTATCGTTGTTATGTGCAAACGTTCCTGTTATGCTTATCTCTAGTAATGTTAGTTCGAACAATACATATCCTTTCCTGTTAACTAGACACAATTAGGATTGGCCAAAAGAGTTGAAATAATATTGGGCTAAAATATGGCCATAGCCCAAAACATGTTATCATTAGGCTATTGAACATTATTTTAGGGAATCCTTAGGTAGAATGAATACGTTTACTTTGAAATTTGACAAAAATCGATCATTACCTCAAAATTACCTTAAACTACACTCGGGAGTGGCAACTCATGACCCCGACCCTCAACTCCAAACAATTAATAAAAATGCACATAGCAACCACGAGTGCATTTCATGTGACATGTTGTCATGTGCTCAAAAACAACAAGTGCACGCCATCGTGACTTGTTTATGATAAATCCATAAACCTCCTAATTGATCTTAAAACCAAAAATTCTCTTTCAAATACAAAACATAAAGAATAATCAAACATCGCCTCAAATAGGTAGTATAAAACCGTCACGACCATAATCTTGACTACGTAATCTACACTTGGGTGTGAAAAATCATGTACCCATATTCAATTTCAAATTATAATAAAAATCACATGTTGTAATTGCAGGTGCATTTCATGTGGCGCAGTTATAATGTGTCCAAAAACAAACAAGTGCACGCCATCGTGACTTGTTTCAAGATAAATCTATAAATATTAAAAGCGGCTAAAAGTGAAAAAGGCTAAAAAGCACAATAGGTTTAAAGCATGTAAATAATTAGATAATTAGGCCAAATATTAATAGTTAAGCGACCGTGCTAGAACCACGGAATTCGGGAATTCCTAACACCTTCTCCCGGGTTAACAGAATTCCTTACTCAGATNCACTTTAATCGGAAAAACTCCCTTATTACCCTTTATTTACCGAAGGTAGTGAAAAAGGAGGTGTGACAAGCACCGTAAAATTTTGCCAAAGAATTTGAGGTTTTGTGGTGCCGAGGTAGACTTATGTGTTTGAGGACTATATAAATTCTTCGTGGCTCACAAGCTCGCCGCGGTACAGACTTTTTGGGTTGAAGAATGCACTGAGGAGTGGATGACAATTTTTGGCAGAAGAAGGCAATTCTGCAGTCTGTTTCACGACCGCGAAACAGTTTCGCGGGCCGCATAATTATCACAGAGTTGAGCAGAAAAATTATTGAATTTTGAGGGTTGTTTCGCGGTCCATAGTTCGATCACATACTTGTTTCGCGGTTCGCACTTCCGTCGCAAAGTTAGGATGATGAAATTTCGTTGGGCAATTCTGCGACCCATTTTGCGGTCGCATAAGTGGTCTGCGGATTGTAGACCTGTCGCAGACCGGTCTAGTGCAGCCCGATTCCTGGCATCGTTTTTGTGGCCCATTATACGGTCCATTCTTCGACTGCACAGCTGAGTTCGGAGGGTCCATTTTCCTATTTTTATAACCCGACCCCAATTTGATAAATAGCTTTTGGGGATTATTTTGGGACGTTTGTCTGGTGATTTTAGAGAGAGGTAAGAGCATTTTAGAGAGAGAAGGGGGAAATCTAGCATTCTAATCATCTAATCTTGCACCAATCTTCAAGAATCAAAGAAGTCAATCACTAGACCACCATCTATCCGGGTAAGTTCTTGTCCTGTACCACCCATACAAGTTATTTTAGGGTCTAAGCACATTGTGGGATTGGAATCAGGCCATGCATGTGTCCATAGCTTGTAATATGTGGGGTTAATGAACTAGTTTGTATAGGTTCTTGTTGAAATCGGTTGAGGGAGGAAGGAATTACCATTGTAGAGTTTTATAATCTATTTTGCATGCTAGGTGTTTGACATAATTCCTAAGAGAGTTACACCATATGAATCCTCCTAATTATTATCCAACTTTCGCTATCTTCCTATAGATTGTTATTGCTAGAAGTGTTGGGACATGGTAGTAACTTAAGAAAATCTCAAACAAGATATGTTGGCTAAATTTTCTTTCTTAGAATTAAATTCCATGATATTCCCGTAAGTTTCAAGTATGGCTGGCTCAAGTTCTTAATACCTATGTTCCGGGATATCCCTTATAAACTTGGATATTCCGAATGAGCCTTATGTCGAAAGTTATATGTTCAAAGTATGGATTGCGCATTAAAATGTTATGGCTTGAGTCAGCTAGTACGCCCAAATTGTGTTAGAAAAACTCGAGATGCTTACGCTCACATGCGTACCTAAAGTCTTGACTGGAAGTATCTTGTTGTTGATCATCTAAAAAAATGACTTCGAAAATAGAATTGCCTAAAAGCTTGCGTACTCCATTCATGCCACAAGTGGCTATTTTACTAATGCTTTCTTCATAAATATATCCAATGTGATTCTAGTTCTTACATACTGAGGTATTGAAATTGTGCATTGTCATTTTTGGGAAAGAATATTTCAAGAATAAACGGTGTATTGCTTGTTTATGACTTTGATGTGTGTTTCTATTGCGGGTCGGTGTGCCCCACTCTTTGGAATGAAACCTTTTGTGTTTAAAGTTTCATTTACTACTGAATTTTTGGTTTATGATTTTCGAAATATTCTATATGTTGATGTTTGATGTTGATCCTTGAAAATAAAGAATCTTGTGAATGGCCAAAAGAGCCAAGGAAATAACGCTATTGTGAGTAATTGAAATCACCAGTGAAGATCTACACAATGTGAAAGTTGATGAGGTGAATACATTTATACTTTTGTTTCTTGGTGTGCTAAACAAAAATGTTTTTGGGAGTATCATTAGCGAACCGAGGAAGGGCAGGTCATAAGGCCCACACCTGAAACTACGCGTGCCAGTGTAGGGGTAGATTGTGGTTGTTCCCCTTATTTGGGGTGAGATGGAAATACTGGTGCAATTGTGATTATTCCCCTTTATTGGGATGAAAATGATAATAGTTGTGAATTAAAAAGTCAACCCACATGGAATATGTCGGAAGGCGGCCTAGCTGATCGAGTGGAGATCAGACGCCATGTTGCGCACATGGTGGTACTACTCTTGGTGACACCTTTCTTTCGCATCACATGTGAAACCACATTTTTCGTGGGGATATGGCCTAGCCGATCGTGTGTGATCGGACTCCGTGCTAAAAAACAGTGGTATGTCAGTGCTAATGATCTCCCAATTAAAAATATATATTATTTTCTTATTCTGAAAAGTGTTGTGTATCAATTGGCATTTGAATATTGTTGATTGTGACTTGGTGTCTCCATGGTTTTCCCTTTCTCACTTGGACAATTCTATTTTGAAAGAGGACATTTATCCATACATACTAGTGCTATTCAACGGTACTACCGTCTTTTTTGAGGGGGCGCTGCATCTTTAATAGATGCAGGTGATTCCATAGCAGGCGACATTGATCAGTGATATCGGTACACTCTCTTTTCAGCTGACTTGGTAAGCCCCGCTTCATTTTGGGGTCATGTATATTTTGTTTCCCTTATATTGTGTTTGAGGTATAGCCGAGGCCTTGTTGCCGACATTTCCATATTACTCTTCTGTTTTACTTCAAGTCTCCGTAGACAGGTTGTAGGTGGTGTTTGATGTTGGGAATTGAACTAGAAACATTGATACTTGGCAAGCATGTTTTTCATTATATCTATAAACTTGTAATATTTTGGAAATTATGAATGAAGCTTCTAACGGAAATGAAATGGGAGTGTTAATAAAATCTTATCAGTGTTTGATTAATGGAGTACATCACCTCTTTAATTATGGATGAGTTTGGGTAGAAGGAAATCTAACAGGCTTGCTCGGCTGGGTTCACTCGATTGAGCGCCAGTCACGCTCCCGGAGTTTAGGGTGTGACAAAATATCGAACCGTTACATGTAAAAAATATATTTATATATTATGTTTAAAAATAATAAAGCATTAATTTTTCCTTGGGCATTGAAATTATGAATGCGGTTACAACCCAACCAGTAAGTAAACTCAAAATCCTAATTTTCAGACATATTATGCTACTTGTGTTGAAACAAAATTATTTCAAGCATGTTCACTAGCAAGATACAAGGTATTCTAGTGATTATGAGTAGCAAAATATAATGTATTGAATATGTTTCCATTCTTATGTGTTTACCCCTAAAATGGATAACAATTGGATTTGCACGTGGTCTTAAGGATACGTGGATTGATTCAACACAAGTAATCAAGAATGTTAGATAAATGAATTAAAGATAAATAATTAACCAAACTAGTTATGATGTCAAGGCCGGGCTCAGATTTAAGCTGAACAATAATTTTGTCCTAATCGGGCTCTCTATTCGAAGCCAAATGTATATAAAGAACAGTGATTAAAATAAGAACTTTTCAAGAGATAGAAAGTAAAGAAATAAGTTTCTATTGCCTTGATATGCGTGTTACAATGTGTTTATTGAATAAAAAGACTCCCCTTTATATAGTAAGAGAGTTATATCCCTAGTACAATTCTAAAAAAGGTTAAAATCCTCCTTGCTCGACAATTACTGATTTACAACCAACATCGGGCGAGATCCGCGCCATGATATCCGGTTAGGTGCGGATATCACAACCCTCTGTTAGTCGTGAACAACCGTTTGTAATGCTTTCCGAGGTCTTGGAGCTCCTTCTGGGTTTAGAGAGTGTTGTTTTGTCAGGCCAGGTGGCGAGTACCCTGTTCCAGCCTTGATTAAAGAGTTCCCAGATTCGATCTCGATCTCATACATTCATACTCTTACTTTGTTTGACTTACTGGGAAGTCGTGGTGTGCGTTAATCCTGAGTTCACCCGTATATAGATAGTCCCCTCATTTTTCAGAGTGTAGGTTTTCCAAATCAATGGTAAACGATAGATAAACTCAGGCTCCTTCCTTCGTACGTTACAACCGAAATGATGAATAGGACAAAACGTCCCATCAGTTGCGTCGTTCTGACATCGGACACGTGTCGATCATCGGCTAGTCGCCTCCGATTGTGAAACACTGCATATTGATTTAATTTCCTCTTATAAAATCTTTGACCTTTTGTACATTTTCTACTTTTCGATCCTAGCTTTTACCTTCGAATTCTCTAGGGGCTATCAACTCTTTCAAATCTTCATATCTTCATCTTTGTTCTTCAAATCATCATAATTGTTTTTAGGTTTCTACCCAGATCTTCATCCTACCATCAAACCTTCATACTCTTTTATTCAACCTTTATATTTGTTCCTTCAAACCTTCATACTTTTACTTCAAATATTCATACTTTCCAGATCACGATGGCTAGGACTTCCAAATTAGTTCCTCAGCAGGCTGCCTCTTCATCTTCCCACCCGGTCATATTTGCGGTAGCTGTTCCCGAGCTGGCTGCTCTTGTGGCGGCTACTCCCGAGGTGACTACTCCAAAAGTGACACTAGAGCCCCCTATGAAAAGCTATATACCCGGGGGCTGTTCAATCGGGGGCGGATTCAAGGTCGAGAAGGCCTCAGCCAAACAAGACCGAGGTGAAGGAGCATGTAGATACATATGCTCCATTACCGGAGATACCTTTCCCAATTTCCGAGAGGACTGAAAATGGGAAGGAAAGGACGTGGTAGTCCTCGAGCCTAAGGATGATATCACTACCCATGTGGAGTGGTATCTAAGTGTTTACACTTACCCATTCACGCTGGACCCGGTAGACCCAGTAGTTTTGGCCTTTTGTAAGAGGTACGGGGTGTGCCTCGGGCAAATCCACCTGTCTCTTTGGAGGATCGTGATCCTCTTATGTTATTTTGTGAACAATACTGAATGTCCTCGGTTTACCCTCGACCACCTACTACATCTGTACAGTCCGTGAATTTTCCTAGGGGGACTAATCAAGCTCATTCGTCAGGTCAGAAAGGCTCCCTTTTTGAGCATCTACGAGGATCGATACTGAGGCTAGCAGAGGCGTTTTGTTTGGGTAAAAACTGAAAATATGATCCATCCCAAAATCCTCCCATTTTCCAAGAAGTGGAATGCATCTCGTAAATATAGTCTTTCTTTGAGTGTCAATTTTCCTTTATTTCCTTTCTCATAATCAGTATTTGTCGTTGTGCAGCTGTTGCGTGGGTTCCCAATGTGGTCCCCTAGCTCAAGGAGTGGATCGAAGAAGTATGCAAGCAAATGTCATAATTCTAGTGCGCATGGCACAAACTTTCGAAGGGCATATAGGGCGTCCATTCTCATGGTAAGGCTCTCCTGTGAATAGTTACTATTATACTCTAAACTTACATAATGCTGACCTTTTCCCTTTCCTTCACAAATTTGCCTAAGACCACCGAACTTAGTCTGCTGGAAGGGGACGAGTATTCATCCTTATCCGTTGATCCCTCAATTACGGGACAAGAATAAGAGGAAAAGAAAGTCCCCCGGTTCCCCAGGTTCCGAGATGAAGCCAAAAAATAGGGCGCTTCCCGGGATCGTAAGCTAAAGAAGAATACTAAATCTTGGGTACCGGATTCTAACTCGCTTTGCCGGCTTAGGGATGAGTCTGAAGAAGATGACATCGTTATTTCTCATGGATCGAATCCTGCCGGGGAGCTGGTGAAAATCGAGGAAATGAGCCACGAGGCTGATCCCTTTCCGACTCGAGAGGCCGAAGGGAGACGAGGACTGTGACCTCCCAAAAATCCATTTCTATTCTGAAAAAGGCGACCGATGTAATAGACATCATTGAGACGCCCTCCTATACCGAGCCCATGCTTGAAGAGGCCTAATAGGGCAAGGAAAAGTCAAGCGAAAGGGTTCACGGTGCAGATGACCCTCTCTACTCCTTCTTTGATGGCGTGGACATGTCCACTTTGGAAGATTTTTTCCAGGTTGGGTGACTTGGAGATCCCGAGGAAGGAATTTTCCTTGGAAGCTGGTAGGCCGAGTTCAAGCCCAAAACTGGTGAAGTAGTTTCCCGTACCGAGTGTGGACCCGGCTGCAAGAGAACAACCATTCTTATGATCTCGGAGGATGCTTAGGTTCTATCCGCTCCAGTGGGCGTAGCCAGCTACCTCCAATGCCTGGTGACCAAGTAGGACCAGGCAAAAATGAAAGAGGTGGGTGTGTCAAGTCTCTTCAACAAGGTGCAACAAGAACTGAACCATGTAAGGCATCAACACTTTTACACTCCCATGTGAATTTTGCTTAAGTTTTGATGTCTCTTACTGCTTTCGTTGTTTTTTCAAGCCTCGGTGTTTCACCATGAGAGCTTCCTCCAGTATCGCCTCGAAATCAGCCAGCTTGAGTTTGAGATCAAAGAGCTGGTTCAGAAGAAAGACATATACAAGTTTCTCAGTGAGCAACAGGATGGGGCCGTCAAGAACCTTCAGGCCGAGCTTGAAAGGGCTCAAAAGGAAGCTTCAACCCTGAAGCGGGAACATACCGACCTAGTTGAAAAGTTAAAGGTCTTTGAAGATAAAAATGAGGAGCTAGTCTTGGTGACTAAAAACAAAACCTCGTAGGCCCAACAGAAGATCGACCAGCTCCTAGCCGAGATGAACGAGGTCCAGGTTATGGCCCACAGGTGGAAAAGCAAAATGGATCTACTGGCTTCGGAGAAGGAAACCACTAAGGCAGAGCTAGCATTGGTTGAGAACTAACTCCGGGTGGCGAAGGACAAAGCTGAAAAATGGTCTCAACTGAGTGATGATCTCTGAGCACAACTGAGCTCGACCGTCACAGAACGGGATGACCTTTGTAGAGACTATGAGGTTGTGAATTCCAAATTGGACACAAACTCCATCAATGATGAAGAAATGGTTCCCAACACAAGGACGGTATGGATGCAGCCGTGACCTGCCTGAAGGCAAAGGCCGAATATATGAAGCGAGTGTCCCTAAGAGATACCCTCGAAGATATTTGCGCCCGAGGTTTTGACCTGTTGGCTGAGATCAAGGAAGACATAAAGATCGAGGCCGAGGCGAATGAGATTTATGAGCCTAAATATTCCTATGGATCCAAGGGTTCCAAAGGCTCTGACAATTCTGGCAACGAGTCGGGCTCCGGTGAAGTCCAAGCGTGGATGCCCTTGAGGCCGTTTTTATTGGGCATTTGTAAATATTGTTCTGAATACCGATGAAAATTACCCATTATGGTAGGAATGTGTCTTACTTTTCCAGCATCATTTCATAATTTCTATTTATGCTGTGTTTTTAATACCTTAGCATCTAATCAAATCTAGTCATGGAGCGTTCGTTTTTCAGAGGTCCGAATGAAGCCCGTCCTCGATATAACTTTTATGCTCGAGTCTTTGAAATCCCGGCATGACCGGAAGTTTTTTCAAGATGCTTAAGTGATTTTAGATGATGCTTTTTCCGAGGGTAACCTTTTAGCAGGTTTCGAGTTCTTATAAAGGCATTAATTTTTGATTACGGGCATCAGATGTCTCTGAGCCATTTTTAGGGTGGCCGTACCTTTTTTATTTGGGCACTACCTAATTGGTTTGGTGCCTCTGAGATTTGGTAGCCCGGGTTATTCGAACTTTCTTCGGATGACAGTCCGTGAATAAGGGTAGCCTTTGGGCTCGATAGTCCCGAGTAGGGGTAGCCCGTGGGCTCTTAAGATCTGGAATTTGAGAGGCAAGAAAGTGTGTAATAGCAAGGAAATACTTTCTTTCATTTCTTAGTGTGTAAGGTACATGATCGAAAGCGCATAAAAAGTTGTATCACGACTAGAGGGGACGGCGTGAGCACGGTTCATATGACTGTTTTGCCCTTACAGTGCATCCTAACCACCAATTCTTAGCTTCTACTAAACAAAGTTTTTCCTTTTTCCTTGCAAAAAAGCTTAACCTGAGGGTAATGGCCCCCCAGTATTCGAGGTCGATCTTGAGAGGGCTCAGATAATCTTGACATGAAGCGAATGATCATTGACCCTAGTTTGAGATTGGTCTTCGAATCTAGGTTAGCATATTCTACTATTGCCTCGTTAAAAACCTTGCCGAAAAACCCATTTTTGGAACAAAACTGGTTCAAGGGAAAAAGAGTGCACCACGTGCTTTCAGACCTAATAGCCATATCCATCCTTGGTCATTGCCTGCAAATGTTTGTCCGATTCATAATATGATTAAATAGAAATTTAGATCGTACCTTAGCAGTGGTACCGCTTTAATTATGTCACGTTCCAGTTGTTCGGTAATTGCACACTATTTCCTACTTCGAGTTTATATGAGCCTTTGCTGGTAATTCTGACGATTCGATATGGTCCTTCCCAATTCTATCCTAGCTTCCCCTCATTCGGGTTCCGGGTGTGTAATGTTACTTTCCTCAACACCAAGTCCCTGGTTTTGAAGTGTCGGAGGTTGGCTCTTCGATTGTAGTATCTTTCTATCTGCTATTTCTGGGCGGCTACCGGACTAGGGCGGCCTTACACCTTTCATCCAATAGTTCCAGACTCGTGATCATAGCCTTGCCATTTGACTCTTCGGTCGTATATTGCAACCTGGAGCTTGTTTTTCCGCCTTCCACTGGTATTAAGGCTTCAACTCTATAGACCAACGAAAATGGAGTGGCCCCGATAATATACTTCGATGTCGTACAATATGCCCACAGGACATCGGGCACGATTTCCTTCCATTTCCCTTTGGCATCGGTCAACCTCTTTTTAGGTTGAAGTATGGTCTTTTTTGTTGATTCCACCTATCCGTTCCCAATAAGGTGGTAGGTGTTGATACTATGTTCTTAATCTTTTAATCTTCCAAAAATTTATTTACCTTGCTGCCGATGAATTGTTTATCATTATCGTACACGACCTCGGCCGGTATCCCAAATCGACATATTATGTGTTCCTAGATGAAGTTAATGACTTATTTATCCCTGACCTTTTCGAATGCATGAGCCTTGACCCATTTGGAAAAATAATCGGTCATGAATAGTATGAATTAAGCTTTACTGGGTGCCCACGGTACGAGACCGATGATGTCCATTCCCCACTTCATAAACGACCATGGGGACATGACTGAATGTAGCAACTCTACCGGTTGATGGATCATCGGTGCGTTTCTATGGTAATCATCACATTTTCCTACGAAGTCCTCCGCATCTTTCTCCATTTTGGTTAAATAATAGCGATCCCTAATTAATTTCCGCACCAAAGATTCTGTCCCCAAATGGTCTCCGCATGTGCCTTTATGAACTTCTCTTAAGGCGTATTTAGTATCTCCTGGTCCCAAGCATCTGGCTAACGGGCCATCGAACGTTCTCCTGAACAATACCCTTTCGACCAAGGTAAATCTGGTAGCGTTAGTACGCAGGGCTCTCATTTCTTTGGGATCTGAGGGAAATTTCCCAGTCTTCAAGTAGTCTATGTACTTGTTCCTCCAATCCTAGGTTAAACTTGTTGAGTTTACTTCGGGGTGGACTTATTCTATCACCGAATTCATGAGATGTACGACTGTTCCCAAATTGAATTCATCGTCATCAACCGATGACCCCAAGTTAGGCAGAGCATCGTCCTCGCTGTTATGATCTCGGGGCATGTGCTGTAGGGTCCATTCCTTGAAGTGATCAATTGTTATGTGTAACTTGTCCAAATACCTTCGCATTCGTTTCTCTTTCACTTCGAAAGTCAAATTGACTTGATTTACCACGATGAGGGAATCACACTTAGCTTTGATCACCTCATTCCTCATACTCGGACTCATTGTTAGTCAATTTCACAATTCTAATAGACTGCCTAACAACATTCCCTGTAGGTGGTTTCAGCACGATGCCGAGTCCGGATCCCTTTGCGTTCGAGGCACCGTCCATAAAAATGGTCCAAATCCCTAAGGTAGTTCACGAGGTGAAAAATATTTCCCTTTCGACTTCGGGAATTCAGGTCAGCGTAAAATCGACCATTAAGTCTGCCAAAAATTTGAGATTTTATGGCGGTTCGGGGTCGATACTCGATATTGTACCCACTGATTTCGATGGCCCATTTGGCCAACTGGCCTAAGAGCTCAAGTTTGTGCATGATGTTCCTCAGTGGGTAAGAAGTTACGAAACATATGGGGTGGCATTGAATGTACGATTTTAACTTTCTGGAGGCGCTTAGCAAAACGAGCGCCAAATTTTCCAGGTGAGGATACCTTATTTCGGTCTCACCTAGAGTTCTACTGACATAGTAAATAGTGTTGATACCCAATTTTTCCTCAAATTATTCTAAAATTTGCATATATATCTGAAAATCAGTCTTTATAATAACTGATATTTTTCCGTAATTTTTCATATTTTTATTAAATTGTTTTCCAATTTATTCAGTATTTCTATATTCAATAATTATTCATAGATTGTATTATAAATGATTTCAAAATATTTCCCAGCTTAATATATCATTTTCAATCCTATTAGGATTAATCATTTCACAAATTAGCCAAATTGGCATTATTTGGCTATAATTACAACAATTTTGCAATTATAGCCTAATTGTACATTTTATGCCATTTTAATTCAATAGTTATTCATTTTATATTTTCTATATTAATTAGTTACCTTAATTTAACCTATTTAGCCTTAATTTCATTTTATATGATTATTAGCTATTGTTATTAATTATTTATCTAATTTTAATGGGTATTTAACANCCAACATGTTTCTATTACTGTTATAATTCAGTATGCTTCTAATTTTCTTTTACTTATTATTCAACATGTATCTAGGATCCTGAACTCCATTCACATGTTGAGTTAGGCTTTACTTGTTTATGACCGACATGTTTCTGTATACTTAGAACCTGCTTCTTACGTGAATCTCCATGCCTATGACTGGTACATTAGTTTAATCATGGTCTTAAGTGTTTTGGTGTTAATCTAACCTAGTACTTTACTGTACCCCTAATCCTCTGAACACTTAGGAGCTTCTGATTGCATGCCTATATATGTGTCTGCCTGCTACATGTTTGCCCTCACATGCTNTACAACTATTCTTTATTTAAAATCCAGCCTAATTAATCCGGACCCATAACCCAATTAATTAATGCTATAACCTACACCAAACCTAAAATCCTACCTAGCCCAATCCCTCACTCAATCTGAATTGTTGATTAATTCAAATCAACGGTCCAGATCCCCCTTACCATAATTAACCTAAGACTACCCCACGGTCTCTCGTTCTCTCCGTCTCACTTCTGAGCCGTCTCTCTCAACTCTCTCTCGTTCCTTCAACTCCCTCCAGTAGACCTGGTCCTTCTCCGGCCATCGTCTTGCCGGAATCTATGGCGATTCAACTACCTACCAGCTTTATGGCTCCTCCCTTGAACGTGTGTCACTGTTTTGAGGCCTTCATGTGAACCAGAGGCAGTCCACTCACCATCTCCGGTCTCATGTCATCTTTCCAGCTACCAATGGCCGTCAGAGTAAGATCTTTACACTTTCCGGTTAAAACCGGCAGTTTCGAGTTATTCTCTTCTACTTTCTGGGCTATCTTTGGAAACCCTAAATTTAAACTTCCCTATCCTTTTATATCTGTCACAGATCTATACGTATTCTGAGGTTTTTCCATGTTTTCCTCAAAGATCTTCTTGTTTTCTGAAACGACTCTTCATTTCTCAAAACTAGGGTTTCAAGATTCTTTTTAAAACAGTTCCTCCTCTAGTTTCTTAGTATTATTTTTGTGATTTTATTGTGTTTAAACATTACTTGAGCCGCTCTCTTTTTGTTTGATTCATTTTGATAAAAAAGTACCAAATTTCTTGGTTCAATATGCGAATTTGAGTATATTTTGCAACGTTGTTTACCTATTCTAGCATGACTACCTTGCTTGCGTATATACTCTATGTGTTTTTGTGATTTCTTTCTCTATAATTACTGATTAGGGTTTTTGATTCTTTGTTGCCTCTGCCTAGACTATGATTATCTATGGATTCCTTTAATTATCTGCTATTTTCTGATATGTATCCCTAATTTCGTGATTAGGGTTCTTATTTTTGCTTAATATGTGTTACTACAGTATATTTTTATCATTTTTGAATCTTTGAATAAGTATGATTAGTGCTTTAATGATTTTACACCATAATGATTGCCTGATTTTCGAGTATTTCCTTAAAATGGTGGTATTTTTCTTTGAGTAACATTAATTTCCTGTGATTGATTTCCTTTAATTGATTTCATGTGATAATATTTTTTACGACCTTTAGTTACTTCTTGCCTTATTGCATGACTGATTTCACTATCAATTGATTCTT
Organism: Nicotiana knightiana; assembly: GCA_005239525.1. Lineage (NCBI taxonomy): Eukaryota > Viridiplantae > Streptophyta > Magnoliopsida > Solanales > Solanaceae > Nicotiana > Nicotiana knightiana. Next base: position 32,997 of record ML425095.1, read on the forward strand.
ACAATAGTGTTTTAATTAAAACCTTATGAACCTGACCCCAATTTCCTACTATGTGCTTACTATGTTCGAAATCTTTCCTTATTTGTTATACACGATTTCTTTCCTTACTTGTTACCTGTTCTGACCGTTTGAAATTTAACTCCCTTAATTAGGGGAGTACTAGTACTGATTTTGCAACTAATTGATTCTTTGAGTTCCATAATTACTGGGCAGTCTAATTATTACCTT
>ML425095.1:36227-97231 GCA_005239525.1 Nicotiana knightiana
CTAGTTTCAAACTATATATATATATATATATATATATATATATATATATATATATACACACTCTATTCATTCCATGGTACACACACGAATTGATCTGTTCAAATCTCTCTCTCACAATTAAAAAAAAAGAAACTGTCTGCTCTCTCTCTCTTTTATGTGCTAGTTACTGCTATTCTAAGTTAGCGAGCTGCAAGTCAAGGCTAACCATTGTGCATCTCCTACTTCCTCTTTGTGTTACTGCTTTCTTCACTTTACTGGTATGTTCTAATTTAGATTTCAGTCCTCAAACCAACATGTTTCTATTACTGTTATAATTCAGTATGCTTCTAATTTTCTTTTACTTATTATTCAACATGTATCTAGGATCCTGAACTCCATTCACATGTTGAGTTAGGCTTTACTTGTTTATGACCGACATGTTTCTGTATACTTAGAACCTGCTTCTTACGTGAATCTCCATGCCTATGACTGGTACATTAGTTTAATCATGGTCTTAAGTGTTTTGGTGTTAATCTAACCTAGTACTTTACTGTACCCCTAATCCTCTGAACACTTAGGAGCTTCTGATTGCATGCCTATATATGTGTCTGCCTGCTACATGTTTGCCCTCACATGCTCTGTATTTGTCCCTCCAATCCTATTACCCCTGTTTGTTATTGTTGGACTATCCTTGGTCCTTTGTGTGATGTTGAACTTCTATTCCAATCAAATTTCCCACTTCAAAACTGTTTTCTTACTTATCCTTTCCCAAAACTGTTTTCTTACTTAAACCCTTTTAAAAAATAAAAAAAGCATTCTCACATATACTCTTAAAAATCTAGGTTCTGCCCCTTTTGTGTGAGCATTGCCTTGGGACCCTTGAGCTCCCTCTGAACTTTGACACACAGAGGCTATCCATTCCACACTGCACATACTCTATTTTGGCTATGAAATCTGGGTGTGAGCACTGCCCGGGAGCCCTTGAGGTCCTTAGGGAACTCTAACACACCCGAATTATGAGAAGGTTGTGAAATAATACTTGGCATTGAGGACTTGGAGACTTGAGACTATTATGTAGGCTCCCTATAGTTAACTTCTTATTTTCCTTCTATTCCAGTTGTGTAATTCGTATTTAATGGCCTGTAATAATCAATTGTAAGAAACTCTGGGGTCGGATAGTAAAATGGGTAGTTGATATGCATGATGTAGTATAATTAAGGGTAGAGACCATGTTTCTAGTTTTATTATCTCTCTATGCACAATAGCAGCCATGTTTAGGTGCACCATGCCATGCATTAGATATCATGATACTTAGGATGTATGTGTATTCATCATCTCATCTACGCTTAGAAATCCTGCCTATAGGATAAACAGTAAAATAAGTTGCTATTACGTGATTCTGCCCATGTTTTTAAATTTCACTAGAAGTACTGTCTTAGGATAAATAAGCTGTAATCATGTCTCATCATGCTATGCACGTAGAGATTCTGTTTTAGGTAAACAACGATTAAAATCTGTCACTTATGCTATTCCTGAAATTGTGCATAATGCTATGATTCTTTGTGCATTTTGAAATCCTGTTTAAGTTATTACGCATCATGCTGCATTAGATATCATGCTATAGGATCGTATTTATTTAACTACATTTAGTCTAAACATAGAACAGTCCCCTGTTCTCAGCAACTGGTAATTAGTATTTATAAATCTTTACACCTAGAATCGCATGTTATTAGCTATAAACAACCTAGAGTCATTAACAAATCTGAATAACTGTTGCATGTTATCCAACACTTAGGCAAGCCATAGGTAATTAACTTAAAAAAGATAAAATCAGAACTGTCTTTGTGATCATGTCTAACGGTCAGCATGCTTCAAACCAGTAGGCAAGCCTGATTAAGACTCACTCTCTGAGTTATGCAATAATCTGTCTTTGTGTTATCACCTAGATACCATGCTTTAGGATTCTGAATTAATATGGACCTTAATTGTGTATGAGACATGCTGCTTATGTGTACTGTGTATGGAGGAATATCTGAGCCTTTATCTGTTTTCTATGTCTTCCTTTATCTACAGTCCTACTTGTTTTGTTATCTGTCGCCTTAGAATTTTACCTTTAAAACGTGAGGGTCTTCCTAGCACCTCCTTTAGGATAGGAGTCCTAATTTCCTCCGGGACTGATAGGAAGGGACGGGTAACATCATGCAATAGAGGTCGAGACCAACACTTGTTTTAATAACCTTACGGGGTGGGAAGGGTAGAATATGGATATGATGACCGGTGCACTAATACCACGTCCAGCCCCTCTTTGAGGAGTGATTACCGGGTATTGCATTGATGTGATCCATATTATTATAAACCTAGGACACCTTTATATGCTAGCTCATAATTCCTTTTCAAAAGCTAATCTTCTTTACTGTTGAGCCTCTACATGCTTAAGTCTTAAATCCCCTCTTATTTGAGCCTTTACTTGTTATTTGCTAGTTGTACAAATTCACGAAATCATTTGGCCGGGAACCACATTTGTGGATCCTGAGGGGTGCCTCACACCTCCCCCTTAGGATAATTTCAAGCTCTTACCCAAATCTCTGGTTAGCAACGTAGTTATAATTGAACCCCTTAGGTACCCTAACGCACCGTTAAAATCGTTAGGTGGCGACTCTTCAAAGTATGTAAACCCCTTTCCCAAAAGGAATGAGTTGTCCCAACCAATGTCATAAACCCGATCTTCCTAAGGAAAAAGGGGGTGCGACAGCATGGCGATTCTGCTGGGGATATCCAAGATTTTACCATTTGAAATTGTTTCGTGAATTTGTGCCTTCATTTTAAATACTTGAGCCCTTTCCTATTCCCTTTACATGCAATTAATTGTTTACTTCGGGTATTTACTTTTCTTCAAAAAATGAAACTGTCATGTCTCTTTGTTTCCTTTTGTAACTGCTTTAAATCATTACTACCATTTTTACCACTTTACTTAACGTGCAAATATGTGACAACTTGTTTTAATACTTACTATTGCATAATCCACTCGTGGCAAACAAAATACTATACCAACGCTTGATGAGTGGTTGCGCCCTTCCTATATTATCACCCACTAAATTCGAAAAGGCTTATTTGCAGTAAAACTAGTCAATTAGTGGTGCAGTCGACGGTTCCGTGCCTTTCCCCCTTGAGTTGTCCGCTCAAGGATACCATTCTAAAACCCCATAGAAACCTTACTCTGTTGCACTATTGCATGCATCATGGTCAAACCTAGTCAAGCTAAAGTGTCGTCCGCACGATAGTTTTTAAGATAGCCTTATCCAAAAGTCCACCGGGTTTCCTTAAACCCAAAATGACGCCCTCACGTTCTATGAATTTATTTGAGAACTAAATGCTTCATGCTAATTATTGACGATAAATAGTCGGGTCCGGTGGGGGTAAGTGCCTAACCTTATTTGCTTTGCAGAAAAAATGAGGCACGAAGTGCCCAAATTCGGCATGGTCTCCAATATCCACCCAAAACTGTTGAGTGGTGGGAGGATCTGCACTCTAGCGACAAAGCTATCGTTAGGAAACATTTGGGTAATCTACCATCTCTCTTGGAAATCCAGCCTAACAAAATGATAATAGAGGCTGCTACCTTGTTCTGGGATCATGAAAGATCCATTTTCCGCTTTGGAAACATCGAAATGGCGCCTTTGATAGAAGAGACAAGAGGGCTGGCTAACCTAGTATGGGAAACTCCAGGGTTGTTGATGCCTGAGAACCGCACAGGCAAAAGCTTCCTCAAAATGATGGGTCTGAAAAAGGATGCAGAATTGGTATGTTTGGAGGATTCGTACATTCCTTTTGACTAATTATACGAAAGGTATGGCTACAGCAAATCATACCGTACCTACCATGACGAGTTTGCTATCACCTCTCTGGGACACATCCATCGCCGAGTGTTCGTGTTTATGGTTTGATTTTTGGGTTTGATCGTGTTCCCGATGAAGAAGGAAAGGATCCATACCAGGCTAGGCATGGTAACCTAGACCATAATGGAAGGGGTAAATGGGCGAGATTTCAACATTGTGCCCATGATCGTTGCAGACATATATCGGGCCTTAGAAAGGTGTCAACAAGGAACAAAGCATTTCGAAGGTTGCAATTTATTACTTAAACTTTGGCTCATGGAACATCTCCAAAAAGGAGAATATCGACAGGACATTCACCGTAGAATGTTGGATGACCACATCGCTTTCCATCACCCAAAGCAAATGAATTATATCCCTGACATGTTCGCTCAGCCTGAAAATGCTGAGGGATGGGTCGAGCTTTTTGATAACTTCACTGAAGAATAGGTTCAATGGATGTTTGAATGGTTTCCAATAGATGAGTTCATCATTAGATCCAGAGACACATCATTTCTGATACTGATTGTTCTAAGGGGGACATACCCTTACGTCCCTCTTCGAGTTATGAGGTAAGCAGGAAGGAAGCAAGTCATCCCTAGGGTCGAGAAGATGAGACATCTTCACTCACTTTCAAAATAATGACAGTCCTCACAAGTGCCAAGCTCAGCACCTATGGCACTGCAAGGTTATACTTGAGAAAGACACCATCGAGCTAGACAGGCATCACGCCGGTTGTACCCCTTTCTATCTTGGTTGGTTAGAAGAGAATTTGGGTGGTCAGAGCAAGCCGGGGTATGTCCGAGGTCACAGGGTTATAGATGAAAGAGCCGAGGCACAAGTCAAATACAACCAACTGCGCAAAAGGATCCAGGAAAGTGAGGATGACCACTACAAGATACATGAGCCCAACAAAAAACTGATCGAGGAATGGAAAGACATGGCTATCAATGCCAACAAGAGGCTGGGGTACTTGGAACGAGGTATAGTCGAGCTGGAAGAAAAGTTCATCAAAAGAATTGAAGATTGACAAAAGGCTGAGGGAGCTGCAGGGGGATACCTAATTAGAACCTACCTGCTACTGGGACTTTGCGAGCTGGGAAAACTGTACAAGGAAAGCAAGAATACCGAGTCCGGGGAAGGTCCTTCTGGGACCAAGTAGATAGGAGTGTCTTTATTTTTCTCTATAAATGTAATAAGGTCAATGGCCATTAGTTACTTTTACTTTCTTTTATTGTTTTGGGATTTGTCTATTTTTCTTATCAATAAAATGAGGCATTTAGCATTTTAAGTTCTCCATATCAATTTATCGCTAGGCCTACCTCGGGCACAAAGAGGTTCCCAACTTAGAACACGCTTTACATTTCCGCATTATGTGTTTAAATACTGCAATATTCTTTTTCATAATCCTCACTGACTTGGTTACCTTTTGTTTTTATTTTTTTCTTACTCCCCTCCCCAAAGGTTAGTTAGTGCATTCTGGCATCATCATGCTATCACACAAGATCCAAGGGCCCTCCACCTACTCCTCCTCCTAGTCTTCCTAAGGGCAAAGACAAAAGAAAAAGTAAGATGGAAGAGTCCAGCGTCACCAGAAAGGAGAATATGATTGAACGGGTAGAGGCCACTGATGGACGAGGTATTCAGGTCCTGCATGAAAGCATGTCACCACTTGAGCAGAAATTGCTGAAGTTTCAGGAAGAACTCGATCAAGTCCGGAATCTGGCCAACCTGTCATTTTCCCTCAACGTCCCCGACGTCAACCTTCCAAATTCTCAAAACCCCGCACCTTCACAAAATATCCCAAGATAGAAAAATAATCCCGCACCTCACCATCACGCCACTCCCCCAAAGAACCAAACTCTCCTGACGCAGTGCAATGCTTGCCACACCTCAAATAACACTCCACTACTCATCCCAGAACCTCAAAACCCCACAAAAGACCAGTTCCACACCTATAACAATCCCATCTATGTGGAAACCCTGACCCACTCCACTCCGCCTATCCCACAGGCATCCGAGTCTGACGAAAAGGATTTACTTATTAGGAACCTGGCTGAGGAGCTTAGGAAACTGACCAGCCGAGTCTAGGATGTTGAAGGAACCAATGGGATTGAAGGGTTGAATTATGAAGACCTTTGTATCCAACCTGATGTCGAACTGACCAAGGGGTACAAACCTCCAAAGTTTGAAATGTTTGACGGTACTGGTGATCCGAGAGTCCATATGAGGACCTATTGCGACAAATTGGCTGGCGTAGGAAAAGATGAAAGAATTCTCACGAAGCTATTCATGAGGAGTTTGAAGGGAGACGCACTGTCTTGGTACATCAGCCAAGACCCCATGAAATAGTGAAACAGGGTAAACATGGCATCTGATTTTATGGACAGGTTTAGATTCAACACAGAGAACGCACCAGATGTGTTCTACATTCAAAATTTGAAGAAGAAACCTACAGAAATCTACAGAAACCTACAGAAACCTTTTGCGAGTATGCTACTCGCTGGAGGTCCGAAGCCGCTAAAGTCAGACCTGCTCGGGAGGAAGAACAAATGAACAAGTTCTTTGTCTGGGCTCAGGACCCGCAATATTGTGAACGGTTAATGATGGTTGAGGGCCACAAGTTCTCTGACATCATCAAATTGGGTGAGCGGATTGAAGAAGGTATTAAAAGTGGTATGATTACAAATTTTGAAGCCTTGCAAGCCACTAACAAGGCTCTACAGTCCGGTGGTGTGTCTAAGAAGAGAGACGTGGGAGCCGTAATGGTTGCACAAAGAGCCAAATCCCCACTCAAATACCAAACCTATCCAACACCTCCACTCACATACCATCCAACCTCGAATTACCAAGCACCCTCACCAAATTACCAAGCTCCACCACCCACATATCAACATGCTTCGCCCAAATATTCATAACCCGCCCCTGTCTACCACATTTATAATTCCCAGCCATCCCATTACCAATCACCCCTAGCATGCCAAAACTTCCCTAGACCTCGTCCCAATGTTGATCGCCGCCCTCCAAAGCAATACACTGCCATAGCCGATCCCATTGACTAGCTGTATGAGAAGCTCAAAGCCGCTGGTTATGTCACAGAAATCCCTGCTACCACCCCTAAGAACCCTTCTCAGTGGGTTAACCCAAACAAATCTCGTGTATACCATTCCAGCATGAAAGGAAACACCATCGAACAATGCCGCTCTCTGAAGCACAAAATACAGGCTCTCATTGACAACAAGATTATTCTAAAGACCCCGCTCCAAACGTCCGCGACAATCCTCTGCCAGACCATAAGAGTAAAGGTATCCATATTATTGAAATAGAAGATGATTGGGATCCCGAGTGGTCAATCGGGTTAATCACATAGGGAGATGACCCAAAGAAACCCGGAGTCACTCTCAAACCTATCATAGTCCAGATTCAACCATTTGAGACTGCTGAGGTGAATATGTCTATACCACCTGCAAAGTCATCAGTGCCAATTGAAGTTGAGTTTGTATCTCCAACAAATGCACCGGCACCATTCGAAGTCGCAATTTTGCCACCCCGAACACACATTTCATTTGAAGTAAGAATGGCTGCACCAATTCCGGTGGAAATATCAACCACACCACCCTTCTATTCAAACGCTATCCCTTGGGACTACACAACCGAGGCAAGAAGGAAAGGAAAGGTCAGGTCTGAGGAAGCTATCGCATCACGGGGTATGACGAGAACTGGTAGGATCTACACCCCTGAGCATCTGGCCGAGTCAAGAAAGCAGGCTACCAACCGGCCTCCCCTTATTGAAACAGGTCCCGATGACCTTTGGAGAAAGGTACATGCTAAGGAGTATTCAGTCATCGACCAACTGAACAAGACACCGGCACAAATATCCATCCTCTCTGCTACAGAATTCAGAAACACACAAAAATGATTTGTTGAAAGTGTTGAGTGAAGCATATGTGCCAAACAATATCACTAGTGGGGAAACAACCAATATGTTAGACCAGGTATTGGAGAGTCATAAAATCACTTTTCATGAAGACGAGCTACACCTGAAGGATTTGGGCACAATAAAGCATTGCACATCACCGTGCAATGCGAAGATAATTTCATCACAAGAATCTTGATCGATGGAGGTTCCAGTCTTAACATCTTTCCGTTGATAACACTCAAGAAATTGGGTAAAGGGCTAAATGAGATAAGGGATGGGGCGATCAATGTGAAAGCCTTCGACGGTTCTCAGAGGTCTACCATAGGGGAGATCAGTCTATGTCTGCAGATGGGACCAACTTGGTTCGAAGTGGATTTCCAGGTGATAGATGTGCCAGCATCCTACAACCTGTTGTTGGGACGACCCTGGATTCATGCTGCTTGGGCCGTAGCGTCAACACTATATCAGGCGGTAAAATTCGAGTGGAACCACCAAGAGGTGATTATTCATGGTGACGGTAGCAACCCCATTTATAGTCGTCAAACTATTCCGGTGATTGACGGAAAAAGGAAGATAGGCGGAGGAACTTACCACCACATTGAACGGGTCAATGCTATCGACAAGGACAAGTGGTGGGATAGAAAGATTGAGAGCATCCTGAACTGGAGAGGATATGATCCAGGCAAAGGGCTCGGTAAGAACCTCCAAGGGATCACGAAGCCCATAAAGCTCAAGGAACATGGCACCACTTTTGGTCTGGGGTATGAGTACACTTGGTAGGAATTCAACGACTGGTCGCCACCTTGGCACGACCCCTATTACCCTTTAGAGTAGCCAATACCTCATCTTTAGAAGACTTTCAAGCAGGCTGACACCATTTACAGTTCAGACGAGGAAGAAGCACTTGCAGCAATGAGGAGTTTGTTCCAAGAAGACGAAGATATGGATTTCTCTGTTGTTCTCGAGGAGGAGGGGGAGGAAGGACCTTCCATACAGACTGTAATCAAGGGGACATATCTCAAGAACTGGTCTAGCAAGACGACCCAATCCCGACGAGCCTCGGGCATTACTATTTCCTGTCTTGATGAACCGATGACTGTGACATGCAACGAGACAATGCAGCAAACAGGCATTGATTCAGATGAAGACGACATACCTGATGAGATTGTCAAAGAAGTTGAGAACTTTGAGAACAGACCTAAGTCCTACCTTGATGAGACCGAAGTTATCAACCTGGGGGATTCAAAAAACATCAAGGAGACTCGCATCAACATTCAATTGTCACCATCAGAAAAGAAAGAATACTCAGAGTTCTTAAGAGAGTATGAGGACGTATTTGCATGGTCTTATGATGACATGACTGGTCTAAGTACGTCTATTGTGGCTCACAAACTGCCAACCAATCCAATGTGTCCACTGGTGAAACAAAAGCTCAGAAAGTTCAAACCGGACATGAATTTGAAAATCAAAGAAGAAATTACCAAGAATATCAACGCCAAAGTTCTCCGAGTAATGGAGTACCCGACATGGTTAGCCAACATTGTACCTGTGCCAAAGAAGGATGGGAAGGTCAGAGTCTGCGTCGACTACCGGGATCTCAACTGGGCCAGTTTGAAAGATGACTTCCCCTTGTCAAATATACACATTCTGATTGATAATTGCGCCAAGCATGAATTACAGTCTTCATGGATTTCTTTGCTGGTTATCACCAGATTTGGATGGATGAGGAAGATGCTGAGAAAACGACGTTCATTACGCCGTGGGGAGTGTATTGTTACAAGATGATGTCATTCGACCTAAAGAATGTAGGGGCCACCTACATGAGGGCCATGACCACCATATTCCATGACATGATTCATAAGGAGATCGAGGTGTACGTGGATGATGTCGTTATAAAATCAAAGAAAGATGTTGATCACATGGAGAATTTTGGGAAGTTCTTCAATAGATTGAAAAAATACAATCTGAAACTAAACCCCGCGAAGTGTGCATTCGGGGTTCCTGCTGGGAAGTTGCTGGGATTTATTGTAAGCCGCCGGGGAATAGAATTGGATCCGCCAAAAGTCAAAGACATTCAAGAGCTACCACCACCAAGGAACAAGATAGATGTGATGAGTTTCTTGGGGAGGCTTAATTACATCAGCCGGTTTATAGCACAATCTATAGTCATCTGTGAGCCAATCTTTAAGATGCTTAAGAAGGACGTTGCGACCGAGTGGACCGATGATTGTCAAAAGGCTTTCGACAGAAGCAAGGAATATTTGTCAACATCGCCAGTCCTAGTACCGCCCGAGCCAGGCAGACCTCTGTTACTCTATCTTGCCATGTTAGATGGAGCTTTCGATTGCGTTCTGGGACAGCACGATGAAATAGGAAGGATGGAACAAGCTATTTATTACCTCAGCAAGAAGTTCACTCCATATGAGGCCCGGTATTCTCTATTAGAGCATACCTGTTGTGCTCTAACTTGGGTCGCCTAAAAGCTGAGTCTTTACTTCTGTGCCTACACAACATATCTCATATCAAGGATGGATCCATTAAAGTAAATCTTTCAGAAACCCATGCCCGCTGGCAAGCTATGCAAGTGGAAATCTTTCTGAGCGAATTCAACATTGTTTACATGACTCAGAAGGCAGTTAAAGGACAAGATCTGGCAGACCATCTTGCTGAGAATCCCGTAGACGGAGGATACGAACCCTTAAAAATGTATTTTCCTGATGAGGAGGTATCATTCATAGGAGAAGACATTGCAGAATCCTATGATGGTTGGAGGATGTTCTTCGATGGGGCAGCAAACTTCAAGGGAGTCGGTATTGGAGCAGTCCTAGTATCAGAGACCGGTCAGCATTATCTGATATCCGCCAAACTCAAGTTCCCTTGCACCAACAATATGGACGAATATGAAGCCTGCATCTTGGGGCTCAATATGGCCATTGGCATGAACGTCCAGGAACTGTTAGTGATCGATGATTTAGACTTATTGATACATCAGGTACAAGGAGAATGGGCAACAAACAATTCCAAGATACTGCCGTATCTGCACTACCTACAGGAATTAAGAAAGAGATTCACAAAGATAGAGTTCCGGCACGTCCCCAGAATCCAGAATGAGTTCGCCGACGCATTAGCTACTTTGTCCTCAATGATCCAGCATCCAGACAAGAATTTCATTGACCCTATTCCCATAAAGATACATAATCATGACATCGATAAGTACTTGGGTAAAAGGGAATACCCAAGCTTGCAAATTCCACTCAGAAACGCCCACTACAGAGATTTTTCAACAATTTCTTCCACATCGGAGGAATCCTGTATATGAGGACTCCTGATTTGGGGTTATTAAGGTGTGTTGATGCAAAAGAAGCATCAAAACTGTTGGAAGAAATTCATGCTGGGACCTGTGGCCCACATATGAACGGTTTTTGTTTTAGCAAAGAAAATACTCCGAGCTGGTTACTTTTGGATGACTATGGAAATGGACTGCATCCAGTATGTTCGGAAGTGCCACCACTGTCAGATACACGGAGATATGATAAAGGTGCCTCCAAGTGAGCTCAATGCAACCAACTCACCATGGCCGTTCGCCGCTTGGGGTATGGACGTTATTTGACCAATCGAGCCAGCCGCTTCCAATGGCCACATGTTCATTTTGGTCGCCATTGACTACTTCACTAAATGTGTCAAATCAGCCTCCTACAAAGCAGTTACTAAGAAAGTCGTGACCGACTTTATCCGCGACCGCATTGTTTGTCGGTTCGGAGTTCCAGAGTTAATCATCACCGACAATGGTTCTAACCTTAACAGTGATTTGATGAAAGCTATGTGTGAAACTTTCAAGATCAAACACAAGAATTCCACAGCATACAGACCTCAGATGAATGGAGCCGTAGAGGCCGCTAACAAAAACATCAAGAAGATACTAAGAAAGATGATAGAAAAGCACAAGCAGTGGCACGAGAAATTATCATTTGCCTTATTGGGATACCGCACCACTGTCCGCACATCAACAGGGGCAAATCCCTATAGGCTAGTTTATGGTACAGAGGTTGTTATTCCTGCCGAAGTGGAGATTCCATCTGTAAGAATTATACAGGAAGCTAAGCTCAGCGATGCAGAGTGGGTAAGGAGCTGTTATGGGCAACTAGCCCTCATAGACGGGAAGAGAATGAATGTAGTATGCCATGGTCAACTATATCAGAGCAGAATGGTCAGGGCCTTCAACAAGAAAGTCAAGCCGAGACGATTCACACCAGGGCAACTGGTGTTAAAGAAAATCTTTCCACATCAAGATGAATCCAAGGGGAATTTCTCTCCCAACTGGCAAGGTCCGTACATGGTTTATAGAGTGCTGACAGGAGGAGCACTCATACCTGCAGAAATGGACGGAAAAGTTTGGCCGAAACCGATCAATTCAGATGCAGGCAAGCGCTACTATGTGTAATGTTTATGCTTTCTCAAGTGATGTAAATTGAACTACGCCTGACCTGATTCCCGTTTAAGAGGGGATATGTAGCCAGCCCTATGGCTTCGGTCACAATTCAATAAAAATGTATTTTTCCCATGCAATTGGAAATTAGGGAGAATTTTGAGGAGCGAGTAGTAGTACATAAGCATTCACCTGGCCATCTGGGGGATAATTTTGAGGAGGACTATCAAAATTCTGAAGCAAGTTCAGCCAATCGCCATGCGAGCAACAGTCAGAGGCATCCACCCAGCAAACTGGGGCAGAATTTTGAGGAGGACCCTCAAAATTCCGCAGCAAGAGAGGTTTCAATGTCTCAAGACGTGTCATGTCGTCAGTTCATCTAAAACTATTTTAGATTATATATTATATCTTACAAAATCATGCATATTTATTTTGCTGAAGCAGCTTGTTTAGTGAATGCTACCTGAATGATACAAACAGTATCATCATGATCAAGAAAACGAGCCAAGTAGAGCCAGCAGGAATGCGAACTAACCTTTACCCTTTACAAAACTCACGATCTTTATTTGGATGCAGACACAAAATCGCAAAAACCCCAAAACATATTATTCGCTCAAAGGACAGACATCGTCCCTAAAACTTGTCATTCCAATATTTATTATCATCACAAACGATGCTTCATTATCACAATGCTCTACCGCAATTTAACACCAGCTAAGAATATTTGTTGTCCTTTCTTAAATATTGCATAAGGCTACCTTTCTGCCTTCCCAGATTAAACACTGTCTCCATCTGCATTCGCATATTGCATAAGGCTACCTTTCTGCCTTCCGAGACTAAACGCTACCTCCATCTGTATTTGCATCTTGCATAAGGCTACCTTTCTGCCTTCCGAGGTTAAACGCTACCTCCATCTGCACTCGGATCGTGCATAAGGATACCTTTCTGCCTTCTGAGGTTAAACGCTACCTCCATCTGCATTCGCATATTGCATAAGGCTACCTTTCTGCCTTCCGAGGCTGAGCGCTGCCTCCCATTTACTTCTCAAAAGCAACCAATGCCTCTAGCATTATTTGCTGTGCTTTCTTTATGGGCTAAGCTCTGCCCATTTAATTCGCAAGACTAAGCTCTGTCTTGTCAGCATCATACTATTGCATCTTCATGGGCTGAAATATCGCCAACTTATCCAAAGGCGTCATCGTTCGGAGGCACCATCTTCATGGCCCTAGAACACCATTTCATGACTTGAGGATCTCTTTTATTAGTTTACATATCATTATTCAAAGGCATCATGGTTCGGAGGCATCATCTTCATGGCCCGAGAACATCATTTCATGGCCTGCGAATCCTGCATCAAGCAATTCATGGCCTATGACATCATGGTCTAAGGACGTCATCCTTAACCGTCCAAAGACAACATTCATAGTCCAACGGGTGTTTGCATCATGTTTAAATTACGCACGATATGCTTGTATTACTCATTTGCAGGTAACCCGGCAAGCAATAGTTGTCCCGGCAGTAGCAATCCCGCTCCAGTTCTCCTAATTACCCCGTAAGCCGCTTGTTCACCCAACCTTGCACTTTGCATCCGTCCTTATAAAAATTCATCGGTATACTTCGCCGATGGCTCTTGAACTACATACGGCCTGATTCCTGTAAAACCAGGGATATGTAGGCAACTCAGAAACCAGGGTGCGGCCTAAACCTGTTCAAACCGCTCGGTCAAAATTGGCCATCATGTCTTTACCCGACAACTCTTCCATCCTTCCCAGGTAAAGTGCGGCAGCTGTTGATACCCAATTTTTCCTCAAACTATTTTAAACTTTTCATATATATCTTCAAAATCACTCTTTATAATAACTGATATTTTTCTGTAATTTTTCATATTTTTATTAAATTCTTTTCCAATTTATTCAGTATGTCCATATTCAATAATTATTCATATATTGTATTATAAATGATTTCAAAATATTTCCCAGCTCAATATATCATTTTCAATCCTATTAGGATTAATTATTTCACAAATTAGCCAAATTGGCATTATTTGGCTATTATTACAATAATTTTGCAATTATAGCCTAATTGTGCATTTTATGCCATTTTAATTCAATAGTTATTCAATTTATATTTTCTATATTAATTAGTTACCGTGATTTCACCTATTTAGCCTTAATTTCATTTTATATAAATTATTAGCTATTGTTATTAATTATTTATCTAATTTTAATGGGTATTTAGCAAACAACCATTCTTTATTTAAAATCTAGCCTAATTAATCCAGACTCCTAAGACAATTAATTAATCCAATAACCCAGCCCAAACCTAAAATCCTACCCAGCCCAATCCCTTACTCAATCTGAACCGTTGATTAATTCAAATCAACGGTCCAGATCCCCCTTACCATAATTAACCTAAGACTACCCCCTGTCTCTCATTATCTCTCTCTCACTTCTGAGCCGTCTAACACATCAGTAACANCTATATTAATTAGTTACCGTGATTTCACCTATTTAGCCTTAATTTCATTTTATATAAATTATTAGCTATTGTTATTAATTATTTATCTAATTTTAATGGGTATTTAGCAAACAACCATTCTTTATTTAAAATCTAGCCTAATTAATCCAGACTCCTAAGACAATTAATTAATCCAATAACCCAGCCCAAACCTAAAATCCTACCCAGCCCAATCCCTTACTCAATCTGAACCGTTGATTAATTCAAATCAACGGTCCAGATCCCCCTTACCATAATTAACCTAAGACTACCCCCTGTCTCTCATTATCTCTCTCTCACTTCTGAGCCGTCTCTCTGAACTCGCTCTCGTCCCTTCAACTCCCTCCAGTAGACCTGACCCTTCTCTGGCTATAGCCTTGCCGGAATCTATGGCGATTCAACCACCTACCAGCCTTATGGCTCCCCCCTTGAACATGTGTCACTGTTTTGAGGCCTTCAAGTGAACCAGAGGCAATCCACTCACCATCTCCGGTCTCCTGCCATCTTTCTGGCTACCCATGGCCGTCCGAGTAAGATCTTTACACTTTCCGGTTAAAACCGACAGTTTCGAGTTATTCTCTTCTCCTTTCTGCGCTCTCTTTGGAAACCCTAACTTTAAACATCCCGATCCTTTTAGATATGTCACAAATATATACGTATTTTGAGGTTTTTCCATGTTTTCCTCAAAGATCTTCTTGTTTTCTGAAACGACTCTTCATTTATCAAAACTAGGGTTTCAAGATTCTTCTTAAAACAGTTCCTCCTCTAGTTTCTTAGTATTATTTTTGTGATTTTATATTGGTGAAGAATTATTTGAGCCGTTCTCTTTTTTTTTTGATTTATTTTGATAAAAAAACACCAAATTTCGGTTCAATATGCAAATCTGAGTTTATTTTGCAACGTTGTTTACCTATTCTAGCATGACTACGTTGCTTGCGTGTATACTCTATGTGTTTTTTTGATTTCTTTCTCTATTATTACTGATTAGGGTTTCTGATTCTTTGTCGCCTCTACCTAGACTACGATTATCTACAGATTCCTTTAATTATCTGCTATTTTCTGATATGTATCCCTAATTTCGTGATTAGGGTTTCTGATNCACACACGAATTGATCTGTTCAAAACTCTCTCTCACAATTAAAAAAAAAGAAACTCTCTGCTCTCTCTCTCTCTCTGTTCTGTGCTAGTTACTGCTATTCTAAGTTGCCGGGCTGCAAGCCAAGGTTAACCATTGTGCATCTTCTACTTCCTGTTTGTGTTACTGCGTTCTTCACTTTACTGGTATGTTCTAATTTAGATTTCAGTCCTCAAACCAACATTTTCTATTACTGTTATAATTCAGTATGCTTCTAATTTGCTTTTACTTATTATTCAACATGTATCTAGGATCCTGAACTCCATTCACATGTTGAGTTAGGCTTTACTTGTTTATAACCAGCATGTTTCTGTATACTTAGCACCTGCTTCTTACGTGAATCTCCATGTCTATGACTGTTACATTAGTTTAATCATGGTCTTAGTTGTTTTGGTGTTAATCTAACCTAGTACTNTAATATAGTTTTATCATTTTTGAATCTCTGAATAAGTATGATTAGTGCTTTAATGATTTTACACCATACTGATTGCCTGATTTTCAAGTATTTCCTTAAAATGGTGGTATTTTCCTTTGAGTAACACTAATTTCCTATGATTGATTTCATTTAATTGATTTCCTGTGATAATATTTTTTACGAGCTTTAGTTACTTCTTGACTTATTACATGACTGATTTTACTATCAATTTATTCTTGCAGTAGTGTTTTAATTAAAACCTTATGAATCTGACCCCAATTTCCTACTCTGTGCTTACTATGTTTGAAATCTTTCCTTATTTGTTATACACGATTCCTTTCCTTACTTGTTACCTGTTCTGATCGTTTGAAATTTAACTCTCTTAATTAGGGGAGTACTAGTACTGATTTTGCAACTAATTGAATCTTTGAGTTCCATAATTACTGGCAGTCTAATTATTACCTTATTTTCACCTAGTTTCAAACTATATATATATATATATATATATNTAATTGCATGCCTATATGGGTGTCTGCCTGCTACATGTTTTCCCTCACATGCTCTGTATTTGTCCCTCAAATCCCATTATCCCTGTTTGTAATTGTTGGACTATCCCTGGTCCTTTGTGTGATGTTGAACTTCTATTCCAATCAAATTTCCCTCTTCAAAACTGTTTTCTTACTTACCATTCCCAAAACTGTTTTCTTACTTAAACCCTTTTAAAAAATAAAATAAGCACTCTCACATATACTGTTAGAAATCTAGGTTTTGCCCCTTCTGTGTGAGCATTGCCTTGGGACCCTTGAGCTCCCTCTGAACTTTGACACATAGAGGCTGGCCAATCCACTCTGCACTTACTCTATTTTGGCTATGAAATCTGGGTGTGAGCACTGCCCGGGAGCCCTTGAGGTCCGTAGGAAACTCTGACACACCCGGATTATGAGAAGGTTGTGAAATAATACCCGACATTGAGGACTTGGAGACTTGAGCCTATTCTGTAGGCTCCCTATAGTTAACTTCTTATTTTCCTTCTATTTCAGTTGTGTATTTGTATTTAATGGCCTGTAATAATCAATTGTAAACAACTCTGGGGTTGGATAGTAAAAATGGGTAGGTGATATGCATGTTGTAGTATAATTAAGGCTAGAGACCATGTTTCTAGTTTTATTTTCTCTCTATGCGCAGTAGCATCCATGTTTAGGTGCACCATGTCATGCATTAGATATCATACTACTTAGGATGTATGTGTATTCGCATCTCATCTATGCTTAGAAATCCTGCCTATAGAATAAAGAGTAAAATAAGTTGCTATTACGTGATTCTGCCCATGTTCTGAAATTTCACTAGAAGTACTGTCTTAGGATAAATAAGCTGTAATCATGTCCCATCATGCTATGCACGTAGAGATCCTGTGTTAGGTAAACAACGATTAAAATATGTCACCTATGCTATTCCTGAAACTGTGCATAATGCTATGATTCTATGTGCATTTAGAAATCCTGTTTAAGTTATTACGCATCATGCTGCATTAGATATCATACTATAGGATCGTATTTATTTAACTTCATTTAGTCTTAACACAGAATAGTCCCCTGTTCTAAGGAACCAGTAATTAGTCTTTCTACATCTTTACACCTAGAATGGCATGTTATTAGCTATAAAAAACCTAGAGTCATTAACAAATCTAAATAATTGTTGCATGTTATCCAATACTTAGGCAAGCCTTAGGTAATTAACTTAA
Organism: Nicotiana knightiana; assembly: GCA_005239525.1. Lineage (NCBI taxonomy): Eukaryota > Viridiplantae > Streptophyta > Magnoliopsida > Solanales > Solanaceae > Nicotiana > Nicotiana knightiana. Next base: position 54,211 of record ML425095.1, read on the forward strand.
AAAAGATAACATCAGAACTGTCTTTGTGATCATGTTTAACTGTCAGTATGCTTCAAACAAGTAGGCAAGCCTGATTAAGACTCCCTCTCTGAGTTATACAATAATATGTCTTTGTGTTATCACCTAGATGCCATGCTTTAGGATTCTGAATTAATATGGATCTTAATTTTGTATGAGACATGCTGCTTTTGTGTACTGTGTATGGAAGAATATTTGAGCCTTTATCTGTTTTCTATGCTTTCCTTTATCTACAGTCCTACTTATTTTGTTATCTGTCACCTTTGAATTTTACCTTTAAAACCTGAGGGTCTGCCTAGCTCCTCCTTTAGGATAGGAGTCCTAATTTCCTCCAGGACTCATAGGAAGGAACGGGTAACATCATGCAATAAAGGTCGATACCAACACTCATTTTAATAACCTTATGGGGTGGGAAGGGTAGAATATAGATATGATGACCTGTGCGCTAATACCACGTGTAACCCCTCTTCGAGGAGTGATTACTGGGTATTGCATTGATGTGATCCATATTATTATAAACCTAGGACACCTTTATATTCTAACTCATAATTCCTTTTCAAAAGCTAATCTTCTTTACTATTTTCTAACATCTACATGCTTAAGACTTAAATCCCCTCTTATTTGAGCCTTTACTTGTTATTTGCTAGTTGTAGAAATTCACAAATTCATTTGGCCAGGAACCACACTTGTGGATCCTGAGGGGTGTCTAACACATTCCCCTTAGGATAATTTCAAGATCTTACCCAAATCTCTGGTTAGCAACGTAGTTATAATTGAACCCTTAGGTGCCCTAACGCACCGTTAAAATCGTTAGGTGGCGTCTTCAAAATATGTAAACCCCTTTCCCAAAAGGAACGAGTTGTCCCAACCAATGTCGTAAACCCGATCTCTGCGAGGAAAAAGGGGGCGCGACAAATAGGAAATTGCGTACCTTCCTCTCCCTGGTCCAAGACTCCACTTACTGCCACTTCAAAAATTGCCAACTTCAGGTACAACTGTTTATCCGCCTTTGGATCTGGAGCAAGGGCGGACTCGAAAGGTACCATTTGAGTTCTTCCAAATCTTGTTGGCATTTCGGAGTTCAGGAAACGTTTTTCATATTCTTCAACAGTGAGAAGAACCGATGGCTTTTGCCCGAGGACCTTGATATGAACAGGCACAGGGCGGCAATATGCCCGGTCAGCCTCTGAACGACCTTGACATTGTCCACCACAGTGATTTCTTTTATGGCTTTGATTTTGTCTGGATTGATCTCGATCCCTCGATTGGTTACAATGAACCCGAGGAATTTTTTGGATCTGACCCCGAATGCGCACTTTCCCGGGTTCATCTGCATATTGTATTTCTTCTATATTTCAAAGGTTTCTTGCAAGTGTTTCAAATGGTCCTCTGCTCGTAGGGACTTTACCAACATGTCGTCAATATAAAATTTCATTGATTTTCCTATCTATTCTTCAAAAATTTGGTTTACTAGGCGTTGATAGGTGGCACCGACGTTCTTTAATCCGAATGGCATCACGTTATAACAATAGGTGCCGAATTTAGTGATAAAGGAAGTCTTTTCTTGATCGCCCGGTCCATCTAAATTTTGTTGTACTCGAAATAAGCATCGAGAAAACTGAGTGTCTCGTGCCTGGCTGTGGTGTCGATCATCCAATCGATGTTAGGCAAAGGAAAATAATCCTTAGGGAATTCCTTGTTCAGATTTTTATAATCGACTCACATTCTTAGCTTATTTCCTATTAGGTACTACCACTACGTTAGCTAACCAGTTCGGGTATTTAACTTCCCGAATGGTCCCTATTTTAAGGAGTTTAGATACCTCGTCCTTGATGAATGCATGTTTGATCTCGATCTTGCGTCTCCTTTTCTGCTTAACCAGATGGAGCTTCGGGTCGAAGCTCGCTCTATGAGTGGTTACCTCTGGCGTGATCCCTATCATGTCGAGATGGGACCTAGCGAAACAACCTATGTTAGCTATAGGAAATTCAATGATATTTTTGCGAAGCTCGGGAGTTAACCCCATGCCAATGTATACCTTCAGATCGGGTAAGTGTTTGATTAATATGAATTTCTCCTGCATCCGACCATTATTTGGTGGCATCGGAATCATCAGGAGTTATGAACAATCTAGGAACTCTGTAATCATCCTCCTCGCATACTCCTCATCCTCTGGTTCGATTAGGAGCAATATCAGTGATTGTTATTTAATTTTTTACTTCTTGGACGGCTCTGTGTTCTTTGATGTCGAGACTATGCGCACCGGGAGCACCTCGCCGATAGCAAACATTTCCTTTGCGGTTGGGTGCTCTCCGCAAACTGTCTTGACTCCTCCCAGCGTAGGAAACTTCAATGCCTGGTGTAAGGTGGAAGGTATCACCCTCATGTTATGAAACCATGGCCTTCCGAATAGGGCATTATACCTCATATCCCCTTCGATCACATAGAATTTTGTATCTTGGATTGTCCCGGCGGTGTTCAACTGCAAGGTTATTTCACCTTTTGTAGTTTCGCATGCAATGTTAAATCTGTTCAACACCCGGACCCCCGACACTATTTGGTCTTGTAACCCCAACTGCTCTACAACCCCAGATCTGATGAAGTTGGACGAGGTGCCTAGATCAATTAACATACGTTTAAATCAAGATATTGATAAGTACGGATATCACCAATGCATCATTATGAGGCTGTACAGTGCCCTCGGCATCCTCGTCGCTGAACAAAATGTTTCCCTCTGGGAGGTAATATTGGGTGCGCTTTTCCTTCGTGATGGATACTTTAATGTGCTTTATTATTAGCCCCTAGGGGACATCGACCACTCCAATGATCATGTTGATGGCGTGGTGAGGTTGTTCTTGTTCGGTATGTTTGTTGGAGTCCATTTTCCTGAAGTGTTTTTTGGCTCGATCACTCGAAAATTCTCGGAGGTGCCCGTTATTAAACAACGGGGCACCTTCTTCTCTCAATTATCGGCAGTCCTCGGTCGTGTGGCCATGAGTGCCATGATACTTACACGTCAAGTTAGGATCTCTGTAGGTAGGGTTGGACTGCATTGGTCGAGGCCGCTTGGTTTCGTTGATGTGCCCAATGGCTGATACGATACTGGCTACATCAACATTGAAGTTATACTCTAATAATTTTGGTGCTTCCCTTCTCTCGACCGGCGTATTAAAACCATTTTTTCTCATAAGACCTCGGTTATTGGGCCCTCGATCTCTTTTTTTCATTCCTTGTAGAGTTGAGCCTGGACCCGTTTCCTCTTCGATCTGCTATGTATGGTTCATACCGATCTCGGACTGTCCTTGGTTCATGATATACGACTCTCGTAGACCTGTCGTTGGTTCTGATGGGATAAACAGACCCAGAAGGGGGTCCGAGTTGGTCGTCCTCGACTCTTATTTTTGACTGGTACCTTTTGTGAACGTTGGCCCAAGGTAGCACCGTGTACTCTACCAAATTTATTTTTTGCTGCTGCAAAGCCAAGGAGCTCCGGGGGTTAAAGTCGTTGAGTGAATTCCTGAACGGCCCAGTCATCCGCAACCGGAGGAAAGTCCATTAGTTCCATTTGGAACCTTGATACGAACTCCCTGAGCATCTCATTGTCTCTTTGCTTAACCTTGAAAAGGTCTGATTTTCTAGTATCGACCTTGATGGCTCCGGCATGAGCCTTCACAAAATCATCTACGAGCATAACGAACGAGTCAATAGAATTTGGGGGTAAATTGTGGTACCATATAATTGCTTCTTTTGACAGAGTTTCCTCAAACTTCATTAATAACACCGACTCGATTTCATGGTCTTCCAAGTCGTTGCCTTTGATGACACATGTGTAGGAGGTCACATGCTCATTCGGATTCGTGGTTTAGTTATATTTGGAATATTATGAATACGAAACCTCTTCAGGATTGGTTTTTGTGCCGCGCTGGGAAGGAAAGGCTTTTGGACAAGTTTCTTGGAATCCGGACTTTTCAATACCGGTGGTGATCTTGGGATTTGATCGACCGTGGAATTATATGTCTCCACCTTCTTATCGTTTGCCTCAATTTTCTTTTCACCAGATTCCACCCGTTTCGTTAATGCTTCAAGAATTTTCATTATTTTGCGACTAACCGGACTGAACTTTACCCGGTCTTTCGACGATCTGCTCATTTCTTCAGGTGTTTTTCCATTATGGTTCGGGATCAATTTTTTTTTGGGGACGTGACTTTGATTTTTCAACCGCACTATAATCGACTGTTGAGCTTGCAACATTTTGAAGACTAACCGTAGGCTAATCTCGCCGCCTTTTCCTTCGAGCATTCCTTCGACAGTTGGTCGGGCTCCTCCGCGAATGTTGTTCTCGGGGTCGGTAGACAAGTTGGCATTGATAAACGTACGGATAATTAGGGTAGGTTTTAATTTTATGAAAGTAAACCGAAAAAATATCGAATCGTACTGAATAAATTTACATGTAGAAAATATATTTATATATTAAGTTTAAAAATAATAAAGCATTAAATTTTTGCTTGGGCATTGGAATTTTGAATCAGTTACAAGCCTACAAGTAACTAAACTCGAAATCCTAATTCCCAGACCTATTATGCTACTTCTATTTAAAAAATATTATTTCAAGCATATTCACAAGCAAGACACAAGTATTCTAGCGATCATGAGTAGCAAACTATAATGTATTATAAGTGTGGATTTTTACTACTTATTAGCGCCTTTTAGCTTTTTTTTTTAGTCCAAAAGCGTTTAATTGTGTTCCCGAAAACTGATGAAATGTGCTAAATTGCAGGAATATTGGAAGACGGAATCCCGAGATGAAATCCAATTCAAAAAGGAGTAATCTAAACTCAAGGCCATAAAAGGCACTGAAGCTCATAAGTGTGGAACGCAAAATATCATCTACGGTCGCAGATGATGAAGGAAATTCCAGCAGGGCTTTGTGCAAAGTGTGGTCTGCACATGAATTGTACGGCCGCAAAATATGGCTAGGAACAAAAGTTCAGAGAGTGTGCATTACAAGTCCCTTTGAAGTGCGGACCGCACATCTATTGTGAGGGCGCTGAAGAAGAAACTTGTAGACCGCAGGTGTAAAGTGCAGACAGCAAAAGACGCAGTTGCGGCCACAAATATAAAAGTGGGGACCGCAGATATGAAATTATGCAGCCGCAGACCTCCAGTTCTAACAAGTTGATGAAATATGCGGACTACACATGGAACTGTGCGACCGTAGAACCTCCAGAAGGGAAATTTTGTATGAAATTTTCAGCCCTGTATAAATAGACGAGTTTCACAATTTTAGGTCAAGTTTTGACATCAGCTGCTACGGTAGCCGTTTCTCTTTACTTATTTTTGTAGTTTTTCATATTTTGGGATATCTAACATAGATTTTAACATTATAATTTTGCAATATGAGTTTGATTAGTATTTCTTCTTCTATTTCTTCAATTTCAAGCATGGGTAGCTAGATTTTTACTAGGATTGTGACCCAACCCTAGTGTGTAAACCTTATGAGTGTTTAATATAATGCTTGTTTATTAGGTGTTTATTATTTAGCCTTGTTCATGCTTTAAATTTGTGGAATTAAATGGTTGCAAATATTTGTTCATGCCTATTTGACTTAGTCTCTACTTGAGAAAGAGAGACTTAGGCTAGAAAAGCTTGGCTAACTCGAAATTGGGTAAATTGAGAGAATGATAATCTCAATTAAAGGGTTCAACCTAGAGATAGTAATAACCCGACTTGAGCTTTTATCAACCGTTTTTTCAATACTTTAGACTTAAGAAATCCAAACTAGGCAAAATCACTCTCTGACCAAGAGGTATTGAGAGGGTAATTGCGAGTTGATAGCTATAACACACCCCGATCAATAAAACAAGCATTAAGGTTCATATCCCATTAGGAAAACACCTAGGTGAAGGTCATAGCCCTAGCCTTTTTACAAAATCTGCAAAACAACAAAAACAATTCTCTTAGTTTTATTTGTCAACTTTTCAATCTTAGTTTTATGTTAGACGTAAAAACAACCCCAATTTGTGGATGTGTAAATTGAGATAGTCAAACTCACATACTACAATATATACTCCTAAATCCAATATATAGCTCCCTATGTAAATCGATCCCGACTCTTGTTGGGTACTATTATTGCATTCAATCGTTTCATAACCTTGAATTGAGGTATGAAATTGGACGAGATTAACTTTTGGCGCCGTTGTCAGGGGAGCTAAAAACGGTGTTAGCCATATATTTAGGTGTGTTTGGGAATATCTTCTTTTCCTTCCTTGTTACTAACGTGTTGAGTTATTGTAGGTGCAATCATGGCTAACAATGAGCTCAGAAAGATAGCTTTGGGGGATGTGGACATTGAGGATGATCAAATGGATGAGATTCCTCTTGAACCTCAAGGCAATAGATGAGCCCGAGTGCCTCAGGACAATGTGCCCGCTCCGCCCCCACCTCCACCACGAGCAACTTCACACCGGGTGTTTCTGAATGAAGGGAATGCAAGTGCTATAGTCCATCCCCGTATTAGGGCGGGCAACTTCCAAATAACTAACGTGATGCTCACTTTTCTCGAGCAACGTGGGTTCTTCACTGGTCCACCAGGTCAAAATGTATATAAACACTTGAAGGGGTTTATAAATACATGTTGGAGGAGTAAAAAAACAAATGTCTCCGAGGATGCTTTGAGGTTAAGGCTTTTCCTTTCTCTCTACGAGGGAAAGCTTTAAATTGGTTGGAACGTTTGCCAAATTATTCCATTCATAATTGGGATGAATTAGCGGAGAAATTTATTTCTACTTCTCTTCCGGGCACGTGACTATTCTTCGGGATGAAATTCTAGCATTCAAGCAAGAGCCCAATGAACCACTACACGAGATATGTGAAGGTATAGAACAATGGTGAATCAATTCCCCAACAATCATATGACAGAGAACATGATTCGGCAAACTTTCTATCTGGGGATCAATACAACCAACCAATGTGTAGTGAATCAACTTGCTTTTGGGAACTTCATGACGACGCCTTATGCAGAGGTGTGTAATATCTTGGTTGAGATGGCAGATACTTCATAGGCGTGGCAATCTCGGGCTAACGTTCCACAAGGTGATCCTAATTTTATTCTTCTTCACAAAGAGTTGCAGGACCATGGACAAGCCATAATCGAGTTGACAACAACCATGAATGAATTGGCAAAGGCTGAACTTCAAGAAGTGAAAAACCCAAGGCAAGTCAATGCAATGGAGGGAGTAAGTATGATGGTGAAAAAGCGACGAACAAAAATTCCACAAGTGCAACAAAAAGTAGACAATTTTTTGCAAGATGATAGTGGATTTGATCAAGATGACTCTTACAATGAACAAGAAGAAAAGGTCCAATATGTGAACTTTCAAGGGAATAGAAACACTTTCCAAGGCCCTAGCCAACAACAATGGAGACCTCAAAATAATCAAGGCAATTTGAATTCTCACAACGAAGGTAATTGGAGTGGTGGAAATAATCAAAGCAATTGGAATAACAACAACAATCAAGGAATTGGGGTGGAAGCAATAATCAAGTATTTTTGGCATAACAACAATAACCAAGGCAATTGGGGAGGCAACAATCAAGGCGGGTGGAGTAAAAATCAAGAAAATCGGGGGGTCGAGTTTTCAAAGGCCCCCGATGTATCAACAATAGAGAAACCTACCTCCTTATCCTTCCCATGTCCCTAGTTCTTCCAACAATGAAATAGGACGTAATGAGAAGATGTTCGAGCAAATGAAGGAGAAGAGTACCGATTCCGATGCCCATATTGCTTCACACAACACCTCGATCCGCAAGTTAGAAATAAAATGGGGCAAATCTCACAAACTTTAAATTCTCCCCCTAAGGGGGCACTACCAAGTGACACGGTGGTGAACTCAATTGGTGGGAATAATAGGGTCACACCATGGCTGTTACTACAAGAAGTGGAAGAGGTGAGAATGAAACCACCTCATGTCAAAGGCAACTTGTGGATGATGAACAAGTGGTATAAGAAGAAGAGATCCCAAAAAACATGGTGCAAGCAAATGATGAAGTGCAAATTGATATTGATAACATAGTGGAAGAGGTTCAAGAGGAAGTGAACTCATCTAGGGATCATGTTATTGACATACCAGAACCGGTAGTACAAAGGGCTAAGGTATCATTTACTAAGCCACCTCCTCCATATCCTCAAAGGCTCTCCAAGCAAAAGGGAGAGAATCAATTCAAAAAGATCATTGACATGATGAAGCGGTCTTTCGATAAATGTGCCATTAGTTTCAACCTTGGAGTAAATGCCCGGTTATGCAAAGTTTATGAAGGATTTGGTGACAAAGAAGCGGTTGATGAATTTTGAAACTATCAAAGTCGCTCATCAAGTTAGTGCAATTGTGCATTCATTTTCTCCTAACTTGGAAGATCCCGGTGCTTTCACAATCTCTTGTACCATTCGAAGTGTCGAGTTTGCTAAAGCTCTTTGTGATCTTGGGGCAAGTATCAATTTGATGATTTTTTCGGTTTTTAAGACCTTGGGAACTGGGAAACCAAGACCCACATCTATGAGATTACAAATGGCCGATTGTACAATGAAGATACCATTGGGAGTGATTGAATATGTATTGGTTTGTGTTGATATGTTCGTTCTCTTGGTGGATTTTGTTATTCTTTATTGTGAAGTGGACTATGAGGTGATGATTATTCTTGGAAGACCTTTCCTTGCTACGTGGAAGGTTCTTGTTGATAAAGAAGCCGTAGAACTCACTTTCTGCGTGGGTGATGAAAAGGTGGTTTTCCACGTGTGCAAATCTATGCAGCAACCAAATAGCAATGAAGTTTTTTCGTGAGTGGACTTGGTAACCGATATGATTATTGATGATACAAGTGCCACAGTTAACATGGGTGATATGTTGGAGTCCGTGTTGCTCAACTTTGATGATGACTAGATGGATGGCTTCATGAATGTGTGAATTATTTTAAAGGAATGTGGTCGTACAACTATGCACCTCGGAAACTTTCCTTGGATTTGAGAATAGGAAAGCTCCTCCTACAAAGCCTTCAATTGAATAGCCTCCTACCTTGGAGTTGAAGCCATTGCCTCAACATTTTAGGTATGAATTTCTTGGCCCTTGTTCCACTTTACCGGTAATTATTTCCTCTTGTTTGACTAACGTGCAGGTTGACTCCACATTGGCGGCGCTCCACAAGAGGAAGAAGGCTATTGGGTGGACTTTGGTGGATATACGGGGAATAAGCCACATATTTTGCATGCACGAGATTAGAGGAAGATTCAAACCATCTATTAAATATCAAAGGAGACTCAACGAATCTATGCAAGACGTGGTTAAAGAGGACATTATCAAATGGTTGGATTCTAGGGTTGTCTACCCCATTTCTGACAGTTTGTGGACTTCTCCGGTGCAATGTGTCCCAAAGAAGAGGGGCAGGACAGTGGTCACCAATGACAAAAACAAATTGATTCCAACAAGAAAGGTGACCGGATTGAGGGTGTGTATGGATAATAAACTAAACAAAGTCACGAGGAAAGACCATTTTCCACTCCCCTTCCTTGACCAAATGCTTGATAGATTGGCCGACCATGATTTCTATTCCTTTCTAGATGGATATTCAGGCTACAACCAGATCCTTATCGCCCCGGAAGATCAAGAGAAAACAACTTTCACATGTCCATAAGCACTTTCGCTTTCAAGAGGATGCCATTTGGATTATGCAATGCACCAAAACTTTTCAAAGGTATATGGTGGCAATCTTTATGGATATGGTAGAAGACTACCTTGAAGTCTTCATGGATGACTTCTCGGTAGTCGGCAATTCCTTTGATGACCTGTTGAAATTTTTTGGATAGAGTATTGGCAAGGTGTGAAAAACGAACTTGATGCTAAATTGAGAGAAATTCCATTTCATGGTCGAGGAAGGCATTGTCCTGGGTCATAAAATTTCAAAGAATGGCATAGAGGCCGACAAGGAAAAGATATAGGTGATTTCTAAACTTCCACCTCCTACCTCAGTGAAAGGCGTGCGAAGTTTCTTGGGTCACGCGGGGTTCTCCTGGCGTTTCATAAAGGATTTTTCTAAAATGGTGAACCCACTGTGCAAGCTCGTAGAGAAAGATGCTAACTTTCACTTGAATGATGATCGCATGAGATCCTTTGAATTTCTAACGTTCAAGTTGACAACCACTCCCATTATCAGCGCTCCTAATTGGAGTATTCCTTTTGAGCTCATGTGCTATGCTAGTGATGTAGCAGTTGGAGCAGTTTTGGGTCAACACATCAACAAGTCTTTTCATCTAGTTTACTATGCTCATAAGACCATGAATAATGCCCAATTCAATTACACCATCATAGAAAAAGAGCTACTTTCCATTGTGTTTTCAATTGGAAGTTCCTCCCATACTTGATGGGTACAAAGGTTATTGTTCATACGGATCATGCGTCACTTTTCTATCTTATGAGTAAGAAAGATTCAAATGATCGATTGATGAGATGGGTGCTATTGTTGCAAGAGTTTGATATTGACATCCAAGATCGAAAAGGGAGTGAAAATCAAGTGGCAAGCCGTTTGTCTCATTTAGAGGAGGAGGGAAGGCCGCCTGATGGCCTTGAAATCAATGACTCCTTCTCCGATGAACAAGTTTTGGCTATTTCAATGAAGGAGGTGCCATGGTTCACGGATCTAGCAAACTTCCTTGTGTGTGGAATCATCCTAGATGAATTCTCTTCAAATCAAAGTAAGAAGCTCAAACGGGATTGTCAAGATTATTATTGGGATGAGCTATACCTTTTCCGGATTTGCACGGATGGGGTAATTAGAAGATGTGTACCGGACGAAGAGAAAAATGTTATTCTTGCGGATTTCGCCTTATGGTGGTCACCATGGCGGGGCAAGAACGGCGTCCAAAGCACTAAGTTGCGATTTCTATTGGCCCACTATTTACAAAGATGCAAGGGATGTGGTGAAAAGATGCGATGAATGCCAATGGGCCGGTGGAATCTCGAAGAAGAATGAAATGCCTCTCACTACCATTTTGGAGATTGATATTTTTGATGTGTGAGGTATTGATTTCATGGGTCCTTTTGTGAGTACTTGTGGAAACACCTACATCTTGGTCGCGGGTGATTATGAGTCTAAATGGGTTGAGGCCAGTTCTCTACCCAACAATGAAGCGAGAAGTGTGTTGGCATTCTTGAAGAAGAATATTTTCACAAGATTTGGTACTCCGTGGGTTATCATAAGCGATGGGGGGGGGGGGGGTCGTATTTTTGCAACAAATCTTTTGACACTTTTCTTAGAAAATATGGTGTTACTCATAAATTTAAGACTCCCTATCATCCACAAGCTAGTGGTCAAGTGGAAATCTCCAACTGGTAGATAAAGAGTATCTTGTCCATAATAGTTAATGCTAACCGGACAGATTGGTCAAAGAAGCTTGATGATGCACTAAGGACTTATCAGATTGCTTCCAAAACTCCTATTGGGATGTCTCCATACCGGTTGGTGTTTGGAAAAGCTTGTCATCTTCTGGTGGAACTTGAGAACAAAGCCATGCGGGCTTTAAAGAAATTGAATCTTGATTGGGATGCAACCACTAACTTGCGGGTTGCACATTTGAATTAACTAGATGAGTTCCAATGCCATGCATATGCAAGTTCATCCTTTTACAAAGAGAAGATGAAGTACCTTCATGATAAATACATTCGGAACAAGGAGTTCAAGGTGGGCGATCTTGTTTTGTTGTTCAACTCACGGTTGAAGATGTTTCCTAAAAAGCTGAAATCTAAGTGGAGTGGTCCCATAAAATTATCGGTGTGACACCTTTTAGTGCATTGTAATTGAAAAACAAAAATGATGAGGTATTCCGAGTCGATGTTCATCGGGTGAAGAAATTATTTGGGAAAGGTTGATGATGGCCGCGTGGTGGCAGTTATTCATTTCAAATACTGGTAATCTGCGTGGTGCCGCAACGTTAAATCAGGCGCTTATTAGGAGGCAACCCATGTTCTTTTTATTTTCTTTTCTTCTTTTGTAGACATGTATTACTTTTATGCTAACTAGATTTCAAGTGTTTTACAGGAATGACTGTTCTTTACAGGAACTGTACCTAGAAAATTGGCTAAGTGTGGGAAGAAGTGTGGACCGCACAATTTTGGTTGCTACAACAAAAGGGAACTGCGGCCGCATAATTACCGTGCGGACCACACAAATTGAAAGGGAAAAAATGTAAACTCTCTGAAGTTGGTTTGTTAGAGAAATGGCCAAAGTGCGGTCGCACTACAAATTCTGCGGACTGCAGATCAACAAGGGCTTCTGAGCCCTAGGTAACAAGTGCAGACCGTAGTAGGAATTCTGCGGCCGCACTAAACCTTTGTCCCTTAGCCAGACCCGTCCTGTATAAATAGTAGACCTAGGGATACTATTCAATTTTTTTCCCCCTCTAAGCACTGAAAAATCTAAAATATTGAAAGCGCTTGGTAAATTATCTGCCACATACAATCAACATCTGTGATCACTCATTTGCACTACTTCATATCTTGTATGCCTCAATTATTTATAGAAGTTTTCAATTTTTAGTTTAATTTACAATTTGTTAGTTAGGTTTAGGCCAGTTGTCAGTAGAATTCAATTTTACAACCATGTGGGGTTTAAAACTGTAGTGGGTCAACTGGTAATTAATATAAGGTGAAAGGGTGAATTGATTATCATGATTAAATGTTAACACCATGTCAAATTTGTGAGAAATATTTTTAACCCTAGAACTCATATCGTTTTTATTTGGAGATCTATGGCCGCACAAGAAATTGTGTGGTCCGCAGAAGTTGATATTAGGGTATTTTCAGTCAAGCATGATTCTGCGGCCTCAACAGAAAATGCGCAGACCGGAGAAAACTCATCGCGGCCGCAGAACAGATAGTTCTCTGGCTTTAGAGAGTTATCAATCTGATAACTCACATATGCGGCCGCGATAGAAATTGTGCGAACCGCACTCCAATTTTACGGTTGCACTAATAATTGTGCAGACCACAGATCCATTTCTCAGCCGCAAGATTAAATTGAGACGTCAAGATCGGGCTCGGATTTAAGCTGAACAATAAATTTTTCCTCAACCGGGCCCTCGATTCGAAGCCAGTGTATATAAAGAACAATGACTAAAATAAGAACTTTTCATTAGCTAGAAAGTAGAGAAATAAGATTGTATTTCCTTGATATGCGAGTTACAATGTGTCTATTGAGTAAAAAGCCTTCCCTTTATATAGTATAAGAGTTTTACCTCTAGTACATATCTAGAGAAAGGTAAACATCCTCTTTTTTCATCAATTACTGATATAATGCCGACATCGGGCGAGATTCGCGTCGTGATATTTGGTTGGGTTGAGATACCACGACCCTTTGTTAGCCATGTGCAACCGTTTGAAATGCTCTCTGAGGCCTTGGGGCTCGTTCTGGGTTTGGGGAGTTTTTTCTTATCAGGTCCGGTAGCGAGTACCCTTTTCCACCCTCGATTCAATGAGTTCCCAGATACGGTCTCGATCTCGTACGTTCATACTCTTAGTTTGACTTACCGGGAAGTCGGGGTGTGCGCTATCCCCGAGTTCACCGGTATACAGATATTCCATTCGTTTCTCAGAGAGTAGGTTCGTCAAAACGATGGGAAACAATAGATGAACTCTGGTTCCTTCCTTCGTACGTTACAACCAAGATGATAATAAGTCGAAATGCCCCATCAGACGAGTTTATCTGACTTCAGACACGTGTCAATCATTGGCTTCTCACCTCCGAATGTGAAACATCGCAAATGAATTTCATTTTCTCCTATAAAATCTTCGACCTATTGTACTTCTTCTACTTTCCAGTCCTAGTTTTTACCTTCGAATTATCTAGCGGCTAGCAAATCTTCATAATTATTCTTAGGTTTCTACCCAGATCTTCATCCTACCTTCAAACTTTCATACTCTTTTCCCAATCCTTCATACTTTTTCCTTCAAACCTTCATATGTTTCCTTCAAATTTTAATACTCTCCAGATCACGATAGATAAGACTTCCAACTTAGTTCCTCAACAAAATTCCTCTCCAGTTGCCGAGGTGGCTACTCCCGAAGCGGCCCCAGAGCCCGACATGAAAAGCTTTATACTCGGAGGCTGTTCATTCGGGGATGACTTCAAGGTCAAGACGGACTTAGCCAAACAAGACTGAGGTGAAGGAGCATGGAGATACATATGTTCCATTACCGAAGATACCCTTCCCATGGTCCGAGAGGATTATAAATGGGAAGGCAAGGAAGTGGTAGTATCGGGCCAAAGGACGATGTCACTGCCCATGTGGAGGGTTATTTATGTGTTTACACTTACCCTTCATGCTGGGCCCGATAGATCCACTAGTTCTAGGTTTTTGTAAGAGGTACGAGGTGTGCCTCTGGAAAATCCACCCATGTCTTTGGAGGATCGTGTTCTCCTACGTTATTTTGGGAACAATACCGAATCTCCTCGGTTTACCCTCGGTCACCTACTTCATCTTTACAGTCCCTAAACTTTTCGAGATGGAGTAATCGAGCTCATTTACTGGGCCAGCAAGTCTCCTGTCACGACCCAAAATACACCTAGCCGTAATGTCACCTAACCCAACCCGTCAGGTAATCCAATTAGCAACAAACAAATTTAATAAGATTTATTAGGAAAAGAAATGATAATACACCACTTTTACACAAACAATCTCCCAAGGACTGGTAGTACAAATCATGAGCTTCTAAGATTTAGAGTTTACAAAGCTGGTATGAAATAAAGTATATCATCTGTTTGAAATATACATGAACATATATAAATTCTAAAGCTACCAAGATCAAGAGGCAGTTACAACTGGAACGCAGGTACATCTTTAAATTCAGCTCCCATCGTGCATAGCAACATCACCATCCAACATCTGCACGCAAGGTGCTGAAGTGTAGCATGAGTACAACTGACCCCATGTACTCAATAAGTAACTAACTTAACCTTAGGTTAAATGTAGTGACGAGCTGGGATAAGGGTCCGAGTCCAACTCCAATAATCAACAACAATTCATAATAATATAATAAAATAATGCAATAGAAATAAACC
This sequence comes from Nicotiana knightiana, assembly GCA_005239525.1. NCBI lineage: Eukaryota > Viridiplantae > Streptophyta > Magnoliopsida > Solanales > Solanaceae > Nicotiana > Nicotiana knightiana. Next base: position 69,331 of record ML425095.1, read on the forward strand.
AGAGGTATGATGCTCAACTTGTTCACAATTATGAAAAATAGGCATGCCTTTCAAGTATATCAGTGAAAACCAAATCTTTTACCGAAATCGCCAAAATATGAGTATGTTTGTAAAACTGTGATTTTTCCCAAAATGTTTCAACAACAAATAACATGTTTCATTATCAAATGGATGAGGAAAAATACATATCTATGCCTATATGTCAATATGCAGGTGAAATCATGAATGTCACCAAAACCAGGTAGCAGAAAGAAATGCATCTCTATGCATGCATCTCAAGTACGCATGTCAAATACAATGTATCTCAGTGATGAACTCATGTACTTACACTTTCAGAGTACTAGATCTCGCTGCCTCACACGTTCCACTCATCATGCTCAACTACTCGACATGCTCGGTCATTCATTACCGTATATGGACAATCTAGCCCAGGGAAGATCCATCCTATATATATATATATATATATATATATATATATATATATATATATATATATATATATATATATATATCAACTTACAGTCATTCACTTAGTAATGTATAAGGCCAATCCAGCCAAGGGGAAGATCCATCCACAAATATAAATTCTTCGGGAAAGATCTATGACTAGGGAAGAAGATCCATCCCTCAATATAAATCAACTGCGCTCACTGGGGATGTGTAAAGACTCCGGAGGAGCTCCTTCAGCCCAAGCGCTATAATAAGCCAGATCCCGATATGAATCAATAAAAACATGCTGCGGCGTGTAGCCCATTCCGATAATATCACTCATAATCAGACACTTGACCTCATTTAGTCTTCAATCTCTTCAGTCTCTCGGGCTCACAATGCCATGAAACTGTCACACCCCAACCTCGGGAAGGGCGACCGGCGCTCAACCGAGTAGACGCAGTCGAGCAAGCATGTTAGACACTTTCTACCCAATTCACTTATGATCAAGGGAAGGCATGTTTTTATTAGTTAGACAGTAGGAAGATCATATATACATTACTAAATTATTTCATCAGTTACATCATTGTTAAGTTTCAAAATACACATATTCTTATGATTGAGTGGAACAAGAGTCTAAAACACAACATAATCCGTTGACCTTCTGACACCCATACACAACCCACATAGTGTCTACGGAGACTCTATAGATACAAAAGAGTGTTAACATAGTGCCAGTGACAAGGCCCGATTATACTTCAAAACGTGACAACAATATCAACAAAAGATACAATACATGACCCCGGGATAAAGTTGGGCTCACTGAGTCCGCTGGGAAGAGGATTCACCACTATCTGTGATCAACACTGTCTGTTATGGAACCACCTGCATCCATTTAAAGATGTATCACCCTTGAATAAAGGGACGTTAGTACTGTCGAATAGTACTAGTATGTAAAACTAAAACACCATATCAATAGAATGAACAATAATACAAGGGGGAAACAGTCATAAGTTCAATAAGAGGTTCAAATAATACTAAAACATCAAGTAAGGATCACATAAGTTCTCAAGTCAATTTCCATCTTATTAGGTTGGGGAATATTTAGTGATAAAATACCATAAATCACATTATCACCGTGTTCTCTCACGAAGTCCGATAACGAAGGATCGGCTATGTCATCACATTTGAAACATCAACCATAACCACAATATCAATTATCATTTCCAGCCCAATTACCATCTTGTGTGCGGCATGGCGTCTGATCACGGCCCGATCGGCTAGGCCATCTCACTCGAAACATAACCCCTTTTAATCAATCATCTCACTTCATACTTCTTTCCCATCTTTTCAATACATTGGCACGAGTGACCATAATTGTAAAGTCTTTCGTGGCACTTGGCCGTATTTCATAATTCTAGTTTCTCTTATTCACATTCAAATATCATTATCATCAACAACAATAGGGCCTATCTTGTAAGGCATTAGTACATTTATGGGCAAACTTGGGAATCCTAAGCACATAGAGGCTTTTCATATAATTTGGCATAACAACCATTATTCAATTTTTTACATGAGTTCTTAGCATTTCTAGCACATATTCCACATTTTGAACAAAACCTCACAAGGAAAGATGCCATGACGAAGCATTTAGAACAAATATTGAACGTATATCTTTCAACACAACACATTAGGAATAATCAATTCTATAATGATCAATTTTGGGACTTACAACAATTACATGAATACTGCAGGATTCGATTCTAAGAAGAAAGGGGTTTAGCCAACATACCTTAATTGAGCTTTCTTTACACTTTAAAATGTTCCAGAATTTTTAGCACTTCGATCTATTTTGGAAATACGACAAGTTGGACCAAAATTAGGAAGGTGGTCATGATTTTAGCTCATCTGAGCACATTATCAATCACTAGGTGTTGCATTAATCTTTTTAAGGCCCTTTTATAAAGGATTCTACCATTCCTCAACCCATTCTTAGCTAACAACCTCCCCACATACTTTAAGAATACATGCATGCCAGATATCCACCAATACACCTAATAATTATCTTTCTAATTATCCCCGTTTTATTAGATTTTCGAAAATAAAAGCTAGGGTATAGATTCTTACCTTTAATATGAGGACCTTCTTGATAATCTTCAAGGATTGAGCAAGAATTATTTGATATTAGTGTGAAGGTTATTCTCCCTCTCTCTCTCTCTCTCTCTCTCTCTCTCTCTCTCTCTCTCTCTCTCTCTCTCTCTCTCTCTCTCTCTCTCTCTCTCTCTCTCTCTCTCTCTCTCTCTCTCTCTCTCTCTCTCTCTCTCTCTCTCTCTCTCTCTCTCTCTCTCTCTCTCTCTCTCTCTCTCTCTCTCTCTCTCTCTCTCTCTCTCTCTCTCTCTCTCTCTCTCTCTCTCTCTCTCTCTCTCTCTCTCTCTCTCTCTCTCTCTCTCTCTCTCTCTCTCTCTCTCTCTCTCTCTCTCTCTCTCTCTCTCTCTCTCTCTCTCTCTCTCTCTCTCTCTCTCTCTCTCTCTCTCTCTCTCTCTCTCTCTCTCTCTCTCTCTCTCTCTCTCTCTCTCTCTCTCTCTCTCTCTCTCTCTCNCAGGAATATACTCAAAAAATGGTCTATGGTATGTGTTTTAACGGAATAGGGCCGAGTTTTAAAACCCTAAAAATGAAGCCCCAGGACAGGATTTGCGGTTGTATATGGGAAATAGGACCGCATAATGATTTTGCAGTCCGCAAAATGACCGTAAAATGATCGCAAAAGATGGCACTCAGAACTGGGCTGACATGCTTCACTCTGCGGCCGTTATGCGTCCCGCATACCTGTTCTATGGTCGCATAATGCACTGCAGAACCTCCCTCCGTAAAAATCTAAGGATGAATATTCTACCAAAGTACGGCCCGCGAAACGGTTATGCAGTTGCATAAATGGCCGCAAAATTGACCTCAAATAGTTGCTTCACGCTGCGGTCATTTTGCGGCCCACAGAGTGATTATGCGACCGCATAATGGGCCGCAAAAATGCTTATTTCGGCAAAATATTTCCTTTGATTCCCCCAGCGTACTGTTCAATCCAAAAAGTCTGAACCGCGTCTAGCTTGCGAGCTCTACGCCTACTCCGACATCACGAAATTTTGGTTTTTAGGAAATATTTTACGGGGCCTTACAACCTCCCCCACATAAGATTATTATTCCTTGAATAAGGACCAAGGTACACTAGTAGCATCTTATGCAACTCAATTTTTCATACCACATACCAGTAGCCCCAAATTTGACTAACTCCCTAAATTTCCAAAAATTTCACCAGAGTTTCCTTTGTAACTAGGCCTCCCCACCTATCAGAGATCCCCAGAAACACATCCTACAAACATGTACACAATCCAGTGTCTTAACATAACTCATAACAATACCAACCTTGGTCTCACATACAATATATTTAGGAAGGGGCAGCTTTACATTAACTGAAAAGTAATACAAAATCCCTAGGCAACAATCTTTATAAAAAGGTTACATAGCTTATATAAACAAGTAAGGACACTTCTTTTTCATCCCATCTTTGGCCTCCTAAGTAGCATCTTCAACCTCTTGGTTCCGCCATAATACCTTCACGGAGGCAATTTCTTTATTCTTTAGCTTTCAGACTTGTCTATCAAGAATGGCAACTGGAATTTCTTCATATGGCAGTTCTTCATTAACTTCAATGGTCTCAACCGACATAATAGCTGACGGATCTCCAACTACCTTCTTCAACATGGACACATGGAATACCGGTTGCACAAATGATATTTCGGGTGCTAGCTCAAGCTTTTATGGCACCTCACCAATACTCTGAATCATTTTGTACGGCCCAACATACCTCGGACTCAATTTCTCTTTTCTCCCAAACCGCATTATACCCTTCATGGGGGAAACCTTCAAGAACATCCAATCATCTTCTTTGAACTCTAGGTCTCTACGACGAACATCCGAATAGGATTTTTGACGAATCTGAGAAGTTTTCAACCGCCCTTTTATGATCTTAACCTTATCCATAGCCTGATGCACGAGGTCTGGCCATATCAACTTAGCTTCCCCAATCTCAAACTACCTAATGGGAGATCTACATGTCCTACCATATAATTCCTCAAATGGTGCCATCTAAATACTAGCATGGAAGCTGTTGTTATAAGCAAACTCTATGAGTGGCAAATGATTATCCCAGATACCCTTGAAGTTAAGAACATAAGCACGCAACATGTCCTCAAGCGTCTGAATAGTGCGCTCAGCTTGCCCGTCGGTCTATGGATGGAAGGTTGTACTAAGATTCACATGAGTACCCAAACCTTTCTAAATATTATTCCAAAAATCGACCTGAACTGAGCCCCTTGATCGGAAATGATAGAAACTGGAGTTCCATGTAGCCTGACTGTTTCCTTGATATACAACTGAGCATACTGTTCCATGGTGTCAGTATATTTAACTGGCAAGAAGTGTGCTAATTTCGTGAGTCGATGCACCATCACCCAAATTGAGTTAAACTTTCACGGAGTGCGCGGTAACCCTACCACAAAGTCCATATTAATCATTTCCCACTTCCACATTGGAGTTTCTATGTTTTGTGCCAACCCTCTAGGTCGTTGATGTTCAGTCTTCACTTGCTGACAATTCGGACACCTTGCCACAAATTCCACCACATTCAATTTCATGTCATTCCACCCATAGACTTCCTTAAGATCGTGATACATCTTTGTAGAACCTAGGTGCACGGAATACTTAGAAGCGTGAGCCTTGGTCATGATTCTTTCCCGAAGGCCATCTACATTTGGAACACATAGCCGCCCTTGGTACCTTAGTGTACCATCATCCATGCCAAGAGTAAAAGCCATAGTCTTATGTTTATGAATCGCCTCCTTCAGCTGTACCAACAATGGATCGTCGTATTGCTTCCCTTTGACTTCCACAACTAGATCGTGATTCAGCCTTATTTTGCACAATCACTCCCCCCTTCATTAGAGTCCACAATATGAACTCCCAAGCTAGCTAGCTAGTGAACCTCCCTGGCCAACGGCCTTTGACATGCCTCCAAACAAGCCAAACTACCCATGGATTTCCAGCTAAGCATACCTGCCACAATATTGGTTTTCCCCGGGTGATACAGAATATTGATGTCATAATCCTTGAGTAAGTCAAGCTATCGTCTCTGCCTCACATTCAGCTCCTTTTGTTTGTAAATATATTAAAGACTCTTGTGGTCCGTGATTACATCCGCATGGACCCCATACAAATAATGATGCGAAATCTTCAATACAAAAACCACCGCCACAAGTTCTAAGTTATGTATTGGATAGTTCTTTTCATGATTGTTGAGTTTCCTAGAAGCATAAGCTATAACCTTGCCGTGTTGCATTAACACACGCTCGAGGCCGATCCTTGAAGCATCACAATATACCACAAACCCATCTATACCCTCTGGTAGGGTCAACACCAGCACCGTAGTCAATCTCTATTTCAACTCCTGGAATGTCCTTTCACAAGCATCGGACCATTGGAACCTAACCCCTATCTGAGTTAATTTTGTCAACGGAGAGGAAATAGTAGAGAAACCCTCCAAAAACTTCCTGTAATACCCTACTAAGCCCAAGAAACTAAGAATCTCGGTTAGAGTTGTAGGTTTAGACCAATTCTTCACCGCTACAATCTTTTGAGGATCAACCTTAATTCCTTCTCTGGAGACGACATGACCCAAGAACGTGACAAATTCGAGCAAAAATTCACATTTTGAAAATTTCGCATGCATTTGGTGCTGATTAAGAGTCTGCAACACTACCCTGAGATGATCGACATGGTCCTCTAGACCTCATGAATACACAAGAATATCGTCTATGAGCATTATCACAAAGCAGTTGAGAAAAGGCCTGAAAACCCGATTCATAAGATCCATAAAAGTTGTCGGGCATTTGTTTGCCCAAAAGACATTACCAGAAATTCAAAGTGCCCATACTAGGTTCTGAAAGCTGTTTTGGTATATCATGCTCTATGATCTTTCAATTGGTGGTACCCGGATCGTAAATCAATTTTGGAGAAGTAACTAGCACCCTGAAACTGATCAAACAAATCATCTATTCTTGGTAATGGGTACTCGTTTTTTATTGTGAAATTTTTGGGCTACTGATAGTCAATACACATCCTAAGTGATCCATCTATCTTCCTCACAAAGAGAACCGGTGCACCCCATGGTGACACACTCGGTCGGATGAAACCCTTCTCTAACAAATCCCTCAATTGTTCCTTTAGCTCCTTCAATTCTGCTTGTACTATCCTGTAGGGTGGAATAAATATAGGCTACATGCCTGGCATCACATAAATAGATAAATGAATCTCCCTATCTTGTGGAATCCCAATGAGCTCATCAGGAAAGACTGATGGAAATTCATTCACAAATGGCACGGAATCGAGTGTAGGTGCCTTAGTTCGGTGTCCGTAACCCGGACCAAGTGATAGATATACCCCTTATTAATAAATTTCGTGGCCTTAAGGTAAGAAACAAACCTACCTTTTGGAATCACATCATCCCTCTTCCACTCCACAACTGGCTCATTTGGAAATTCAAACCTCACAGTTTTAGTTCGGCAATCGAGCTTAGTAAACCATGAATAAAGCCAATCCATCACCATAATTACATCAAAATCGACCATCCCCAATTCAATGATATCGACCACGGTGTCTCGACCATGTACCGTGACAATACAACCCCTATAAACCCGTGTGGCCACAATAAACTCGCCTTCCGAAGTAGATACAGAGAACGACTCATGAAGATGTTCCGATTCTATCCCAAATTCCATAGCAACATAAGGGGTAACATAGGACAAGGTGGAACTGAGATCAATAAGAGCATATATATATGATGAGATTGGAAAGTCAATATACATGTGACAACATCTGGAGAAGCCTCTGCACTCTAGCAACCACTCATAGCATAGAAATGGATGGGTCCTCCTGAACTCTGCGCACCACCCCTAGCAGCAACATACCCTGCTGGTGGTGGAGTGCCTCGAGCTGGAAGGGGGTGCTGAAGATGTAGCAGCTGCATGACTAGATGGTTGTGCTGTGCCCCTGCCCATACCCTGGCGGGATTAACAACACTCCGTCTTAATATGACCCTCATTACGCACCCGTAACATATAGGCAGATCCATGTAGTGGATTCTCAAATACATCATCCCACACTTGGGGCATGGGAGTCTCCGCTGTTGCTGGAATCTCCCTCCTGATTGGCGCTGCTAGAGGGGCCCCTTGCTGCCCTGATTAGGCCTAAAACGACTCCCCTGCTGCTGATTGTGCCCAGTTGGCGGTGCACTGGCTGAAGACTGAGCATAAGACTAGGATGGCCCTAATGACCCTCCCATAAAAGCTGATCCTCCCCCACCAAATAACTCCCTAAAGTTACCCGCGTACTGGGTCATGCTGGTATCCTCTCGCTCCATTCTGTTCTACAGCTTACAGTTCTCTATAGCTTGAGAAAATGCCACCATGTTCCCATAGTTCATATTTGAATTTAAGGCAGCTGTAGGGGCCTCATTGATAACCAAGAGGCTAAGGCCCTGCATGAAGTGGCGCACTCTAGCCTCCATAGTAGGCAACATGTGAATAACATATTTTGACAAACACACGAACTCCATGTGATACACCCACACACTCTTACTCCCTTGATTAAGGTTCTCAAACTCTAAGGCACAGGTTGACCTATTTTTGGCAGGATAGAAATGATCCATGAAAGCATTATCAAACTCACTCCACTTCGCTAGAGGGCTCCCTTCCTCTCGAGAGACCTCCTACAACTCAAACCAAGAATAGGCCACCCCTTTTTGGCGTTAGGCGGCCAACTCCACTCCCTCTGTCTCAGTAGCGGTCATAATCCAGAAGTCTTATGCATCCCATCAATGAAGTCATGTGGGTCCTCATCGGGATTTGCACCCATGAACACCGAAGGATCCAACTGCCGAAACCTGTTCACCCTAGAACCAGTAGAATCACCTTGTTGGCTAGAAGAAATAGGTGCTATATTCGATCTCTGGGCCAGAGAAGCCACTATCTGTGTCGGCATTTGGATAGCTCCCCTAAGATCCCCATAAGACATAGAAAAACCGGAAGCTGAGGCTGGAGGTGGAACCGGAATACCAGGTGGAGGAACCATTGCACACCAATAGGTGTAGGAATTGGTGTGGCCTGGCTAGGTGTAGTGGAATCAGGCAGTGAAGAAGTCAGGGGATTATCCTCACCCCTCGGGTATTCACCCGCATCATCAAATAAAGGGTCAACTGCCAATCCTGTGGAAGCGTTGGCTCCTGAGCCAGTTCTTGTTCTCTTCTTAGGTTCCATATACTGAAAGTTAAAGGAATGCAAAAAATAGAGGATGAACAGTTGCACAATTAGTTTCATCGCACGATCCAGAATATCAAAGAAGGGTTTTGTTCCTAAATGTCCAAGTAGCCTCCAACTTATAGATGTGGTTGATGGCGTACTGATAAGAAGGTATCTACTTGATACAGCTCCGAGACATCCTAGGACACTTTAAAACCTTAGTCTTTGATATAAAGTTTGTTGTGCTCAACCTGGGGAAGCGCGACCGACGCTCAACCGAGTGGACCAGGTCGAGCAAGCTTGTTAGACACTTTCTACCCAACTCACTTATGATTAAGAGAAGGCATGTTTTTATTAATTAGACAGTAGGAATATCATATATACATTACTAAATCATTTTATTAGTTACATCATTGTTAAGTTTTAAAATACACACATTCTTATGATTGAGTGGAACAAGAGTCTAAAACACAACATAATCCGTTGATCTTTCTAACACCCATACACAACCCACATAGTGTCTATGGAGCCTCTAAAGATTCAAAAGAGTGTTAAGATAGTGTCGGCAATAAGATCACAGCTAAACCTCAAAATGGTACAACAATATGAACAAAAGATACAATACATGACCCTAGGATGAAGTCGGGCTCACCGAGTCCTTTGGTAAAAGGATGCACCACTATATGTGATCAACACTCTCTGTTATGGAACCACTTGCACCCATTTAAAGATGCATCTCCCCCGGCAAATGTGACGCTAGTACTATCGAATAGTACTAGTATGTAAAAATAAAACACCATCCCAATAGAATAAACAATAATACAAGGGGGAAACGATCATGAGTTCAATAAGAGCTTCAAATAATACTAACACATCAAGTAAGGATCACATAAGTTCTCATGTCAATTTCCATCTTGTTAGGTTGGGGAATCTTTAGTGCCAAAATACTATAAATTACAATACCACCGTTTTCTCTCAGGGAGTCCGATCATGACCCGATCGGCTAGGTCATCTTATTTGAGACATTAACCATAACCACAATTCCAATTATCATTTCTAGCACAGTTTCCACCTTGTGTGCGGCATGGGTTCCGATCACAGCCCGATCGTCTAGGCCATCTCACTCGAGACACCACCCCTTCTAATCAATTATCTCACATCATACTTCTCTCTCCCATCTTTAAATACATTAGCACGAGTGACCACAATTATAAAGTTGTTCGTGGCACTTGGATGTACTTCGGAATTTTAGTTTCTCTTTTTCACATTCAAATATCATTATAACCAACAACAACAAGGCCTATCATGTAAGGTATTAGTACACTTATGGGAAAACTTGGGAATCCTAAGCACATAGAGGCTTTTCATACACTTAGGAATAACAACCTTTATTCAATTTTTGACATGAGGTCTTCGCATTTGTAGCACATATTCCATTTTGAACACAACCTCACAAGGCAAGATGACATGACAACGAATTTAAAACAAATATTGAACATATATCTTTCAACACAACACATTAGGAATAATTAATTCTATAGTGATCAATTTGGGGATTACACCAATTACACGAACACGGGGGATTCGACTCTAAGAAGAAGGCGGTTTAGCCAACATACCTCAATTGAGCTTCCTTCACACTTTAAAAAGTTTCAGAATTCAGAGCACTTCGATCTATTTGGAAATTCGACAAGTCGGACCAAAATTAGGAAGATGGTCATGATTTTAGCTCATTTGAGCACATTATCAAACACCAGGTGCGCATTAAGGTTTATAAGGACCTTTTATTAAATATTCTACCATTACTCAACCCATTCTTATCTCACAACCTCCCAACGTACTTTAAGAATACATGCATGCACGATATCCACCCACACACCCAATATTTATCTTTCTAATTATCCCCTTTTTATTTGAAAGCTAAGGTATAGATTCTTACCTTTAATAAGAGGACCTTCTTGATAATATTCAAGGATTGAGCATGAATTGTTGGATATTAGTGTGAAGGTTATTCTCCCACTCTAAGAACTTTCTCTCTCTCTCTCTCTCACACACTCTTAAAATGTCAGGAATATGCTCAAAAAATGGTCTATGGTATATGTTTTAACGGAATAGGGTCGGGTTTAAAAACCCTAAAAATAAAGCCCTGGGGCAGGATCTGCAGTCGCATATGCGACCATGCGATTGCATAATGATTCTGCGGTCCGCAAAATGTTCGCGAAAGATGGCACTCGGAACAGGGCTGGCCTGCTTTACTCTACGGCCGTTATGCGGCTTGTAGACCTATTATGCGGTCCCATAATGCTCCGCATAACCTCCCTCTGCAAAATTCTAAGGATGATTATGCGACCAAAGTGCAGCCTGTGAAACGGTTACGCGGTCGCATAATTGGCAGCAAAATTGACCTCAAAATTTGCCCAAAAAGCTGCTTCACTCTGCGGCCATTTGCGTCCCGCAGAGTGATTATGCTGCCACATAATGGGCCGCAGAAATGCCTATTTTTGTAAAATATTTCCATTGACTCCCCAGCGTACTGTTCAATCCAAAAAGTCAGAATTACGGCGAGCTTGCGAGCTCGATGCCTACTCCGGCATCACAGAATCCTATTTTTTAGGAAATATTTTACGGGGCCTTACATCCTCCCCAAATTAAGATCATTCATCCTCGAATGAGGATCAAGGTCCAATATTAGCATCTTATGCAACTCAGTTTTCATACCACATATCAGCAGCCCCAAATTGACTAACTCCCTAAATTTCAAAAATTGCGCCAGAGTTTCCTTTGTAACTAGTCCTACCCACATGTCAGAGAGCCCCAGAAACACATTGTACAAACATATACACAATCCAATGTCGTAATATAACTCATAACAACAACAAACGTGGCCTCACATACAATATATTTAGGAAGGAGAAATTTTACTTTAACTGAACAAGTGATACAAAATCCCTAGGCAACAGTCTTTATAAAAAGGTTGCATAGCTTGTACAAATAAGTAAGGATACTTATTTTTCATCTCATCTTTGGCCTCCCAAGTAGCCTCTTAAATCTGCTGGTTCCGCCATAATACCTTCACGGAGACTATTTCTTTATTCTTCAACTTTCAGACTTGTCTATCAAGAATGACAACTAGAATTTATTCATATGACAGTTCTTCATTAACTTCAATGGTCTCAACCAGCATAATATCTAACGGATCTCCAACTACCTTCTTCAACATGGACACATGGAACACTGGGTACACTAATGGAATTTCAGGTGCTAGCTGAAGCTTGTATGCCACCTCATCAATTCTCTGAATGATTTGTACATCCCAACGTACCTCGGACTCAATTTCTCTTTTCTCCCAAGCCGCATTATACCTTCATGGGGGGAACCTTCAAGAACATCCAATCATCTTCTTTGAACTCTAGGTCTCTGCGACGAACACCCGTATAGGATTTTTGACGACTCTGAGAAGTTTTCAACTCCTCCTTTATGATCTTAACCTTATCCATAGCCTGATGCACGAGGTCTGGCCTTATCAATTCAGCTTCCCTAATCTCGAACTACCCAATTGGAGATCTACATTTCCTACCATATAATGCCTCAAATGGTGCCATCTCACTAATAGCATGGAAGTTGTTGTTATAAGCAAACTCTATGAGTGGAAAATGATCATCCCAACTACCCTTGAAGTCAAGAATACAAGTACATAACATGTCCTCAAGTGTCTGAATATTGCGCTCTTCTTGCTCGTCGGTCTGTGGATGGAAGTCTGTACTAAGATTTACCTGAGTACCCAAACCTTGCTGAAAATTCTTCCAAACATTGACTATGAACTGAACCCCTCGATCGGAAATGATCGAAACTGGAGTTCCATGTAGCCTGACTATTTCCTTGATATACAACTGAGCATACTGTTCCGTGGTGTCGATAGATTTAATTGGCAAGGAGTGTGCTAATTTCATGAGTCGATCCACGATCACCCAAAATTAGTCAAACTTGCGCGGAGTGCACGGTAACCCTACCACAAATTCCATATTAATCATTTTCCACTTCCACATTGGAAGAGTCTGCAACACTACCCTGAGATGATCGACATGGTCCTCTTGACCTCGTGAATACACAAGAATATCATCAATGAACACTATTACAAACGATTCAAAAAAAGGCTTGAAAACCCGATTCATAGGATCCATGAAAGCTGCCAGGGCATTTGTTAGCCCAAAAGACTAACCAGAAATTCAAAGTGCCCATACCGGGTTCTAAAAGTTGTTTTCAGAATATCCTGCTCCCTGATCTTCAGTGGGTGGTACCCGGATCGTAAATCAATTTTGGAGAAGTACCTAGCACCCTATAACTGATCAAATAAATCATCTATTCTTGCTAATGGGTACTTGTTTTTGATTGTGACTTTGTTAGGCTTCCGGTAGTCAATACACATCCTTAATGATCCATCTTTCTTCCTCACAAAGAGAACAGGTGCGCCCCATTGTGACACACTTGGTCGGATGAAACCCTTCTCTAACAAATCCCTCTATTGTTCCTTTAACTCTTTCAATTCTATTGGTTCCATACTGTAGGGCGGAATAGATATAGGCTCCGTTCCTGGCATCGCATCAATCCCAAAATCAATCTTCCTATCTTGCGGAATCCCAAGGAGCTCATCAGGAAAGACCTCTGGAAATTTATTCACAACTGGAACGAACTCGAGTGCAGGTGCCTCGGCATCGGTGTCCGTAACTCAGACCAAGTGATATATATACCCCTTATTAATCATTTTTGTGGCCATAAGGTAAGAAACAAACCTACCTTTTGGCATCACATCATCCCTCTGCGACTCCACAACTGGCTCATTTGCAAATTCAAACCTCACAGTTCTAGTTCGACAATCGATCTTAGTACAACATGAATAAAGCCAATACATCCCCATAATTATATTAAAATCGACCATCCCTAATTCAATGAGATCGGCCACGGTGTCACAACCAAGTACCGTGGGAATACCACCCCTATAAACCCGTGCGACCACAATATACTCGCCTACCAGAGTAGATACAGAGAACGACTCATAAAGTTGTTCCGGTTCTATCCCAAATTCCATAGCAACATAAGGGGTAACATAGGACAAGGTGGAACCGGAATCAATAAGACCATATACATCATGATATTGGACAGTCATGTGACAATATTTGGAGAAGCCTCTGCACTCTGGCGACCACTCATAGCATAGAAACGGCTGGGTCCTCCTAAACTCAGCACACCACCCCTAGCTGCACCATGCCCTCTGGTGCTGGAGTGCCTCGAGCTGGAGGGGGTGCTGAAGATGTAGTAGATGCAGGACTGGATGGTTATGTTGTGCCCCTGCCCGCACCCTGGTGGGATGAACAACACTCCCTCTGAGTATGACTCCTCATTCAATGCCCGTAACATACAGGAAGGGCCATGTAGCAATTCCCAATTGCATCCTCCCACACTTGGGGCATGGGGGCCTCTACTGCTACTGGAATCTCCATCCCGTCGGCCCTGCTAGTGGGTCCCCTTGCTGCCCTGATTGGGCCTAAAATGACTCCCTACTACTGACTGTGCCCTACTGGCGGTGTACTGGCTGAAGACTGAGCATAAGACAGGGATGGCCCTGACGACCCTCCCCTAAAAGCTGATCTTCCCCCGCCAAATAACTCCCCAAACATGCCCGGTCAGCTGATCTTCCCCCAAACTTGCCCGCGGACCGGGCCTTGATTGTACCCTCTCGCTCCATTCTATTCTCCATCTTACGGTTCCCTATAGCTTGAGTAAATTCTACTATCTTCCCATATTTCATATATGAATTTAAGGCCGATGTAGCGGCCTCATTGATAACCAAGAGGCTAAGGCTCTGCACGAACCGGCGCACTCTAGCCTCCATAGTAGGCAACATGTGAATAACATATTTTGACAGGCGTGCGAACTCCACGAGATACTCCCACACACTCTTACTTCCTTACTTAAGGTTCTCAAACTCTGAGGCACGGGTTGCCCTAGTCTCACTAGGCAAGAAATGATCCATGAAAGCATCAGCAAACTCACTCCACTTCACTGGAGGGCTCCCCCCCCTCTCGAGAATACTTCACAACTCAAACCAAGAATATGCCACCCCTTTTAGGCGGTAGATGGAAAACTCCACTCCCTCTGTCTCAGTTTATGGATCTCATCAATGAAGTCCTGTGGGTCCTCATCGAGATTTGCACCCGTGAACACCAGAGGATCCAACTGCAGACACTTGTTCACCCTAAAACCAGTAGAATATCCTTGATAGCTAGAAGAAGTGGGTGCTACATTCGATATATGGGCCTGAGAAGCAACTATTTTAGCATCTGGATAGCTCCACTAAAATCCCCATCAGACATAATAGAATCGGAAGCTGGGGTTGGATTTTGAATTGGAATACCATGTGGAGGAACCGTTGCACCCCCAGTAGGTGTAGGAACTAGTGTGGCCTGGCCAGGTGCAGTGGAATCAGGCAATGAAGCAGTCGAGAGATTATCCTCACCCCTCGGGTATTCACCCGCATCATCAAATAAAGGGTTAAATACTACTCTTGAGGCATCGTTGGCTCCTTGAATAGTTCTTGCTCTCTTCTTAGGTTCTATATACTGAACGTTAAAGGAATGCACGAGTTGGAGGAGGAACGGTTGCACAATCAGTTTCATCGCATGATCCAGAATATCAAAGAAGGTTATTGTTCCTAAATGTCCAAGTAGACTCCAACTTATAGGTGTGGTTGACAAAACACCAATAAGAAGGTCTATACTAGACACGACTCCGATGCATCCCAGGACACTTTAAAACCTTAGGCTCTGATACCAAGTTTTTCACGTCCCAACCTTGAGAAGCGTGACTGGAGCTCAATCGAGTGGACCTGGTAGAGCAAGTTTGTTAGACACTTTCTACCCAACTCACTTATGATCAAGAGAATGCATGTTTTTATTAATTAGACAGTAGGAAGATCATATACATTACTAAATCATTTCATTAGTTACATCATTGTTAAGTTTCAAATACACACATTCTTATGATTGAGTGAAACAAGATTCTAAAACACAACATAATCTATTGACCTTTCTAACACCTATACACAAACCACATAGTGTCTACGGAGCCTCTCAATATACAAAAGAGTGTTAAAATAGTGCCAGCGATAAGATCACAGCTATACCTCGAAGCGTGACAACAATAGGAACAAAAGATACAATACATGACCCTAGGATTAAGTGGGGCTCACCGAGTCCGCTGGTAAAAGGATGCACCACTATATGTGATCAACACTATCTGTTATGGAACCACATGCACCCATTTAAAGATGCAGCTCCCCCGGCAAATGGGACGTTAGTATTATCGAATAGTACTAGTATGTAAAAATAAATACCATCCCAATAGAATAAACAATAATACAAGGGGGAAACGATCATGAGTGAAATAAGAGCTTCAAATTATACTAACACATCAAGTAAGGATCACATAAGTTTTCATGTCAATTTCCATCTTATTAGGTTGGGGAATCTTTAGTTCCAAAATACTATAAATTACAATACCACCGTTTTATCTCACAGAGTCTGATCACGACCCGATCGGCTAGGTCATCTTATTTGAGACATTAACCATAACCACAATTCCAATTATCATTTCCAGCACAGTTTCCACCTTGTGTGCGGCATGGCTTCCGATCACATCCCGATCGTCTAGGCCATCTCACTCGAGACACCACCCCTTCTAATCAATCATCTCACATCATACTTCTCTCTCCCATCTTTAAATACATTAGCATGAGTGACCACAATTATAAAGTTGCCGTGGTACTTGGACGTACTTCGTAATTCTAGTTTCTCTTTTTCACATTCAAATATCATTATCATCAAAAACAACAAGGCCTATAATGTAAGGCATTAGTACACTTATGGGCGAATTTGGGAATCGTAAGCACATATAGGCTTTTCATACAATTTGGCATAACAACCTTTTTCAATCTTCCACATGACGTTTTAGCATTTCTATCACATATTCCACATTTTGAACACAACCTTACAAGGAAATATGACATGATGAAGCATTTAGAACAAATATTGAACAATATCTTTCAACACAACACATTAGGAATAATAAATTCTATAATTATCAATTTGGGGACTTACACCAATTACACGAACACTTGCAGACTCGATTCTAAGAAGAATGTAGTTTAGCCAACATACCTCAATTGAGCTTCCTTTACACTTTAAAATTTTCCGAAATTCATAGCACTTCGACCTATTTTGGAAATATGGCAAGTCGGACCAAAATTAGGAAGGTGGTCATGATTTTAGCTCATTTGAACACATTATCAAACACTAGGTGTGCATTAAGGGTTTTAAGGCCCTTTTATGGGGTAATGCGTGGGATATGTGTTGCAAATCCAGGTCCGCTTGAGTGGGGCCACCAGGTTGAGCGTCGGTCCTGTCCCTCGATTTTGGGGCGTGACAAACTTCGTATCAGAGCCTATGGTTTTTAAAGTGTCCTAGGATGTCTCGGAGCCGTGTCAAGTAGAGACCTTCTTATCGGTGTGTTGTCGACCATATCTATAATTAGGGGGCTACATGGACATTTAGGAAACACCCTTTTTATTGTAATTCTATATCGTGTGGTGAAGTGGGAAGTGAAAATATCCTTGTCTAACTGTGGTTGTGAATTCTGTACCCGATGGTGTGGGTGAGAGCGAATCCTCGACCTTGAATCCACCTAGGCTTTCTGTTCCAGACTAGAGTGTTCCTATTCCTGCTGCGGCAGAGTGTGCTGTAACCCCTTCCGATGGGGACCTCAGGGGAGCTTTTCATATGTTGACTCAGTTGGTGGCTGCTCAGGCCCAAAGATCTCATGCTACCCCTGCGTCCTCTAGCGGACAGGGAGATTTCGCCGGCTCCAAAGTCAACAAGTTTCTGCGGTTGGCCCCTCCAGAGTTCTCAGGTACTGACCCAGAGGCCGATCCGCAGGATTTTTTAGATGGGATGTACAAGACGCCTCGGGTTATGGAGGCTACAGAGACAGAGGGGGTTGAGTTAGTATTTTACAGGCTGAGGGGAGCAGCGTATTCATGGTTCGAGATGTGGGATAATTCCCGTGGGGAGGGAAGCCCTCCGGCGAGATGGGACGAGTTCGTTGATGCTTTCATGGATCACTTCTTGCCTGACGAGGTTATGGCAGCCCGTGCTACGGAGTTTGAGGTCCTCAAGCAGGTTAATATGAGTGTGTGGGAGTACCACATGGAATTCGTGAGATTTTCCAAGTACACTCCTCAGTTAGTATCGACTATGGATGCCAGAGTTCGACGGTTTGTTCAGGGCCTCAGTCCCTTGGTTGTGAATGAAGTTGCTACAGCTGCCTTGCACTCAGACATGAAATATGGTAAGATAGTGGGATTCGCCCAGGCCACGGAAGTTAGAAAATTTAAGATAAGGTCAGAGAGGGAGAGTAGTAGCAGGGCCCGGTCAGCGGGCCACTCGGGGAGTTCAGTTGGAGGAGGGAGACCAGTTCAGGGGAGAGGACCATTAGGGCCATCCCAGTATTATGCTCAGTCCTCATCCAGTGCACCGCCATCAGTGCACCGTTATCAGTGGAGCAGTCACTGGGGACCAGGATCAGATAGTAGGAGACCCCATCAGTCCGGTCGTCCAGGAGGGAGGTTCCAGCAGCAGAGGAGGGCTCCGTGCTCTAAGTGTGGGAGGTTCTATACCGAGCCTTGTTACCTAGATATCCCGGTATGCTACCGGTGTGGGGTGAGAGGTCATATTCAGCGGGATTGCAGTGCGCCCAGTCAGGGCATGGGTAGTGGTTTTGCTCAGCCGTCTGGTTCTTCAGTCGCCGCATCTTCAGTGCGTCCTCCAACTCCAGCAGGGCGTGGTGCAGTTAGGAGTGGGGTACGAGGTAGAGGTGGACTCAGTCGCTTCTATGCTTTGAGTGGTCGCCAGAGTGCAGAGTCTTCTCCAGATGTTATTATATGTATTCTGACTGTTCAAGCACTTGGTGTTTATGCTCTTATTGATCCGGGGTCCTCTTTGTCATATGTTACCCTATTTATTTCTTCAAGTTTTGTGATAGAACCCGAACAGCTTCATGAGCCGTTCTCTGTGTTGATTCCTATTGGTGATTCCATTACAGCCGCGCGAGTCTATAGGAATTGTTTTGTCACGGTGTGTGGTCGAGATACCACAGCCGATCTTATTGAGATTGGGATGGTAGCTTTTGATTTTATCATGGGAATGGATTGGCTTTACTCGTGTTTTTCTAAACTCGACTGCCGAACCAAACTTACGAGGCTAGAGTTTCCTAATGAGTCAGTTATTGAGTGGAAAGAGAATGGTGTGGTGCCAAAGGGTAGGCTTATTTCCTACCTTAAGGCCTCGAAGATGATTAAAAAGGTGTGTGTTTATCATTTGTTCCGGGTTGCGGACACCACGTCAGAAGTGTCTGCCCCCGAGACCGTCCCAGTCGTGAATGAGTTTCTTGAAGTATTTACGGACAAGCTTCCAGGGATTTCACCGGTTAGAGAGATCGATTTCGGGATTGATGTATTTCCAGATATGCAGCCAATATCTATTCCACCGTACCGAATGGCGCCAGAAGAGTTGAGGGAGTTAAAGGAGCAGTTGAAAGACTTATTAGCAAAGGGGTTCATTCGACCGGGTGTGTCGCCTGGGGCGCTCTGGTTCTTTTCGTCAGGAAGAAGGATGGGTCGCTTCGGATGTGTATTTACTATCGACAGCTCAACAAAGTCACTATCAAATACAAGTATCCATTGCCTCGGATAGATGATTTGTTCGACCAATTGAAAGGTGCGAGGTATTTCTCCAAAATTGATTTACAGTCTAGGTATCACCAGTTGAAGTTCAGAGATCAGGATATTCCTAAGACTGCCTTCAGAACTCGTTATGGCCATTTTGAATTTTTGGTAATGTCCTTTGGATTGACCAATGCTCCAGCGGCTTTCATGGATCTTATGAATCAGGTTTTCAAACTGTTTCTTGACTCCTTTGTGATTTTCTTCATTGACGACATCCTTATTTATTCGCGAAGTCAGGAAGATCATGCTAATCATCTTAGGGTAGTTCTGCAGACTCTTAATCAACACCAATTGTATGCCATTTTTCAAAATGTGAATTTTGGTTGGAGTCACTCGCATTTTTGGGTCATGTTGTTTCCAGAGAAGGGATTAAGGTTGATCCCCAGAAGATCACAGTGGTGAAGGATTGTCCTAGACCAACGACCCCGGAAGAGATTCGCAGTTTCTTGGGTCTATCTGGGTATTATCGGAGGTTTGTGGAGGGATTCTCTACCCTCGCCTCCCCATTGACTAAATTGACGCAAAAAGCTATTAAGTTCCAATGGTCCGACGCTTGTGAGAAGAGCTTTCAGGAATTGAAATCAAGATTGACTTCGGCACTGGTGTTGACCTTGCCAGAAGGCACGGAGGGATTTGTGGTGTATTGTGATGCTTCAAGGGTTGGTTTGGGATGTGTGTTGATGCAACATGGGAAGGTTATATCCTATGCTTCCAGGAAACTCAAGAATCATGAGAAGAATTATCCGACGCATGATTTAGAACTCGCAGCAGTTGTGTTTGCATTAAAAATCTGGCGGCATTATTTGTATGGGGTCCATGTGGACGTGTTCTTAGACCACAAGAGTCCAATATTTGTTCAAGCAGAAGGAGTTGAATTTAAGGCATCGACGATCGTTAGAATTGCTTAAGGATTATGATATGAACTTTTTTTACCAGCCAGGGAAGGCAAATGTGATGGCCGACGCTCTCATTCGGAAGTCTATGGGTAGTTTGGCTCATTTGAAAGTGGATCAGAGGCCTTTAGCTCGGGAGATTTATCAATTGGCCAGTCTGGGGGTCTGTCTCTCGACCTCAGACTAGGGAAATATTATAGTGCATAATGGGTCGGAATCATCACTTGTAGCGGAAGTCAAGGAAAAGCAGTGTATGGATCCAGTGTTGGCGTAGTTGAAGGAAGCAATTTTGAATAATAAGATTTCGGAATTTTCATTCTGTAGTGATGATGATGTTTTACGGTGCCAGGGAAGGCTATGTGTTCCAGATGTGGATAAAGCTAGGCCAGACCAGACTTTAGGTAGATCACGCCCGGGTAAAGCCAGGCCAGACCAGGCTTTAAGTAGATAAAGCTTGGATAAATCCAGGTCCGAAATATTGGACTATCCATTTTTCTATCTTTATAAACCGACCCCAGACCCATATAAAACCCATTCTTCATCATTTTAAGCTTATTTTCTAATATATTAGAGAGAGGAAAGAGTGGGTTCTAGAGAGAGAAAGTCCCAAATTCATCAAATTGGTCCTCCTTCATCACTCAAGCTTGGAACTAATCAAGTAGGACACAAATTTCTTCACTCTAAGAGGTAAGCTTCTACCCCATTAACCTTAATTTTCAGATTTTCTTTAAAATGAAACATGGGTAGGATAGTTCATAAAGATGGGGTTCAGAATCTTGCATACATGTACCCAATTTATCATAATCTAGTAAAGGAAAATAGGTTGGAGTAACCTTTCACTAAAAAGGGGTTATTTAATCTAAAGGAACATCAAGTGTTTGATAGAAATCTCAAATGAGTTCAAGACATGTTCATAATTCCTAATTCTAAGTTTAAATGTGCCGCATTGTGAATTAGATTAAAGGTGCTAGAAGGTCCGATGATTTGAGATAGAAATTAAGGAAAAATCCTGATTAGAGGTATGTATGGCTAACTTTAATCTTCGTAAGGTCACCTTGTTGGTGTTGGAACAGTCGTTACGTGTTAATTGTCCGAGTATGTGAAAATTGGGTATTTCTAAATATGTTGAGGCATGATGCCCTACTCTCTGACTGTCTAGCTGAAATTCATGTATTTTGCTATTCGGAATTGTGAAAAAGGTGATTTACTTGTGAATGTTTTGCCATGTGTAAGGTTGGTTAAGTACCCTAATATGCCGATATGAAAGATTGGTAACAAACCCAAGTATGTGATTATGACTAAGTGATAAGAGCTGTGAAATGATATGATAAACAGAAATTGTGGTTGATTCAGTCGTACTACACTGATTATGGAAATGTCTTATTTGACTCGTTGTTTTGGGCAAGATCTGTTGTGACTTGAAATCGTATGGGTGATTGGTTGTACTGATATTATGTCCTTATGATGAAATTCTCTATGATTGAATTTTAAATTGAAAATGTTGATATGAAATGTGATTGTCTGGTGGGATCGGGTTGCACGCCGCAACACGAAGAAATAAGGGTGGGTGAGGTAATAAGGGTGGCCGAGGTAATAAGGATGGAATGTGATCACGTTGAAATGAAGAATCCATGAAATTCTTGAATATGGTGTTGTTGGAAAGGAAAAAGGGGAAATCTGTGGAATTTGTGATTTTGATTGTTTCTGTTTCTGAGCAATGCTTGCTGATTCTGTTACTGTCTCTTATCTGTGCATTGCTGATCTTACTTACAGTAAAGTTTGTTCATACATACTAGTACTATTCCACAGTACTAACGTCCCTTGTGCCGGGGGCGCTACATTTTCTTATATGAATGTAGGTGGTTCTACAACAGGTAATTCAGTCCACCAGCAGTTGTGCCTCCTCTCCACTCCGCAGTTGAATTGGTGAGCCCCACTTCCTCCCGGGGCCATGTGTGGTGCATGTCACCTTCTTTTGGGTCTATTTTGTATTGTAAGGTATAGCCGGAGCCTTGTTTCCGGCAAGTATTGTATGAAATCCTATCACTCGTAGAGGCTCCATAGACATAACGTGGGTATGGTACATATGTATTTTGGGTAGTGACAATCGTGGTCCACGTGGTAGAAGTATGTATGTTGTATGCATCTTGCAAGTATTTAGTATCATATATTGTTAATGATAAGAGGTAGGAATGAATTTAACTTGGAGTTTTATGTTAAGTCTCAAATTGCTAATTCACATGAATAAGGTATATTGAAATCACGCGGTAATGCGTGGGATAAGTGAGGCAAATCCAGGTCTGCTTGACTGTGGCCACCCGGTTGAGCGCCGGTCGTGTCCCTCGATTTTGGGGCGTGACATCCGAGGTCCCAAGCCTTAGAAATCATTTTTTGAAAGAAATTATTTTGCTGAATTATTAATGAAATAAAGAAAAGAATTAATGTTTGAAACCATTGGTATCAGGCTCGTATTATAGTTCCGGAGCCCGGTACAGATTTGTTATAGTATTTGAATACTAAATGTGAAGTTTGGTGAGAATCGGAGTTTATTTGACGTGATTCGGACGTCCGGTTGAGAAATAGTGAAATTTAAGTGTTCTAAATGATGAGTTTTGAGGTTTAATTCATAGTTTTACATGTTATTTTCATGATTTGATCGCACGATCAAGTACGTATGATGTTTTAAGACTTGCGTGCATGTTTGTTTTAGAGCCCCGAGGGCTCGGGTGAGTTTCAAATAGGTTTGGGTTGTATTGCGGTCGTTCTTTCTTATGCTTCGACGTCGTTTCTTCAAGCATGAATGATATCATATTGAACAAATGAGCTCCGATTTCTGTTTTGGATGAAGTATTAGATTCGTATCGTAATTATGGACCCGTAGCAAAAAGAATCGTTGAATTTGGAAATCGTATGAGGATTTTATGGTCATTTTACTAAGGTTGGCAGATTTTTCAGATTAATTACGAAATTTCCACCGGCAGCGTATTTAAAAATCTGTATTATTTGAAAATATTAAAACCTACATATTTCATTCACTATAAAGTCAAATTGAGTGATTCAAAAGCCTAACTTGACCAGAATTTCACAAGGAATGCATGAGATACATAAAAATCGAGTTTCAGAACTGTTAGGTATGAGAAACGAGGCAAAATAGTTGGCAAAAAATATATAAAACTAGGGTTTGTTCATTCGGTCATATTTTGAGTTGGGGAGCTCAGATTTGGGCGATTTTCACCATAGGGATTGGGGTAAATGTACTCTAATCATTTATTTGGATATATTTCAATTACGCAATATTTTTCGTTACTTTTAAATCAAAAACTAAGAATTTTTATGGTAAAAATTGAGGGTTTGGGTAGAATTAGGGAATTTTGTAAATCTTTATCTCGAATTGAGGTTGGATTTTGAAACTAATTGTATATTCGGGCTCGTGGGTGAAGGGGTAAATGTAATTTGGTCCGGACCTCGAGTTTGGACCAAGCGGGCCCGAGGTCGGGTTTTAACTTTTTTTGAGAAAACTTAGGAAAAATTTGTAATTTTCAGTAAAGTTAGTTCCTTTAGCGTTAATTAATGAAATTAATCTAATTATGGTTAGATTCGAGTGTAAAGGAGGTGAATTCAAGATGAAAACTATAGTTGAACAGTGAGTGGCCTGCGAAGTTGAGGTAAGAGCTTGGTTTAACCTTGACTTGAGGGAATAGGAATCCCCAACCTGATTGTTATGTGAAATTTCTTGTGTGTAGTGTATAGGTGAGGTGACAAGTACCTATGCACTACCAAATTGTTGTTTACCGTGATCCCTTTTCCGTTTTCCATTTATTTACTTCCCGGCTTGACTGTTACATGACTGTTGAGGTTTATATGGTCAAGTGATGATCTTTGCTATAATAAATCTAAGAACTGAATAAGAGTCACATGTACTTTTTTCTTGATGTTATATAGATCAAGAATGCATTTGGATTATCATTTTTATGTTTTTCTTTTGAAGATTTAGTGAAGTCTTAAACCTTAGACCAATAAAAAAATAAAAAAAAGTATTGATAATATTGTAGAGTAGGACACCATACTTTAAAAATGTAAAACGGTAGGATAAGATAAACTATTTGGAGCTCATTAAATTTAGGTCATGAGTGAATAGATGAAGATCTTCATTTATAGGCGGCTTTTTGAAATATGTTCAAGTACGTAATTGAATTATTCCGCATATGCTACTTCACTATTTATATATATTCTGTTTGGTTTCATTATGAAATAATATTGGATACAGCTTGTGAGCTATACTGTGTTCTGTTTACAATTGTTGAGATAAATGTGTAATAAAGGGCTTGGCTTAAAATGTGAAAGTTTTTGATAAATAAATCAATTGATAGTGATAAGGGTGGACAATATGATAGTGATAAGGGAGACTAGGGGAAATAAATGATAGTGATAAGGGTGGACATGGAAAATAAATGATAGTGATAAGGGTGGACAGGTGAAATAAATGATAGTGATAAGGGTGGACATGTGGGATCGGGTTGCACGCCGCAACAAGACAGTGATGAGGAGAATATTTATGTTTTACTTATTTTAGTTACAAAGATTTGGAAACTTTACTGTTTTACTCTAATGTTTTCCCATATCTTGCACATTTGGTTATTTTAAATTTAAGTTTGGAAACATGGAAAGTTGTGTGATATTTTGGTGATAGCTGAGGTCTGGAATATGTGACTGAGTTATTTTATTTATTTATTGTTAGAGTTACATTTTCTTGTTTGCGTAGAATTGTTTTATTACTTTATTATATAAATATATTATTGCATGTTAAGTTATAATTGCCCCGCCTTAGCCTCGTCACTACTTCGTCGAGGTTAGGCTCGGAACTTACTCAGTACATGGGGTCGGTTGTACTGATACTATATTCTGCACTATTTTGTGCAGATCTAGGTACCGACCAGTAGTAGAGATTTTTTGTAGCCGCTATTCATTATCCAAGACACGAGGTATATCTACCGGCGTTCGCAGATCCCGAGAATGTTTTCTTAGTTCGTATAGACTATTTTACAATTTTCCTAAAACAATTATATTAGTTCTTTCAACCCATTGATTGTAGTATTCTTTACTAGTTCGTGAATTATGACACAGACACTGGGGTAGTCTTAGAGTTATTTATATAATTAGTTCGTGGCTCGGTCTATTTATATTAAGTTTACTTTAAATTTATTTTATTATGTTTAAATGGATAATCAAAGGAAAATAGCTAATTGAACTCTAACATTGGCTTTCCTAGCAAGTGTGGTATTAGGCGCCATCACGATCCCTAAGGTTGGGAATTTGGATCATGACAAATTGGTATCAAAGCACTGGGTTGCTTAGGTCTCACAATTCACGAACAAACTTGGTAGAGTTTGAAGGATCAGTACAGAGACGTCTGTACTTATCTCTTAGAGGCTATGAAGTTAGGAACAATTTCACTTCTATTCTACTCTATCGTGTGAATTTATTCTAGCATTGATGATTGAACTTTTCTATTCTCGTCCTCTCACAAATTTCGACAACGCACAAAGCATCTACAACCGGACAGGAGATGAAGCCCCAATGACAACTATGATTAGGGGAAGAGACAGAAGCAGAGGTAAGTCTTGGAAAAAGAGTTATGCCGATCGTAAGGTTCATGATTTGGCATTCATGGTTGGAGAGAGGGTATTGCTTCGTGTGTCATCCATGAAGGGTGTTATGAGGTTTGGAAAGAAGGGTAAGTTGAGCCCTAGGTATATCGGGTCGTTTGAGATTCTTGATAGAGTGGGGGAGGTAGCTTATAGACTTGCGTTGCCTCCGGGGTTATCCTCACTTTGTGAACAACTAATTTTTGACCACACTCAAATGTTATACTATTTTAGTAAAAATATTCCTTTTAGGCCTAATATTGATGTTTTAAGCTTTTATCCTACACTTGGTAGAGTTTATTTAATTAAAGTAAATAAATAAATAATATAACACTCACATTCTTAAAGTGTATATATATGGAGTATCTTTTAATTAGAATTTAATAAGTAAACTATTATATTTTCTTTGTATGATTTAAATTATAGTGTAAATATTGAGTTTTCTTATGTTTATAGTTTACTTTAAGTCTAAAAGCAGGATGGTATGTGTGTATATATATATATATATATATGTTGTGAACAACTAATTTTTGACCACACTCAAATGTGATACTATTTTAGTAGAAATATTCCTTTTAAGCCTAATAATGATGTTTTAATCTTTTATCTTGCACTTAGTAGATTTTATTTAATTGAAGTAAATAAATAAATAATAATAATACTCACATTCTTAAAGTGTATATATATGGAGTATCTTTTAATTAGAATTTAATAAGTAAACTATTATATTTTCTTTGTATGATTTAAATTATAGTGTAAATATTGAGTTTTCTTATGTTTATAGTTTACTTTAAGTCTAAAAGCAGGATGGTATGTGTGTATATATATATATATATATATGTTGTGAACAACTAATTTTTGACCACACTCAAATGTGATACTATTTTAGTAGAAATATTCCTTTTAAGCCTAATAATGATGTTTTAATCTTTTATCTTGCACTTAGTAGATTTTATTTAATTGAAGTAAATAAATAAATAATAATAATACTCACATTCTTAAATTGTATATATATGGAGTATCTTTTAATTAGAATTTAACAAGTAAACTATTATATTTTCTTTGTATGGTTTAAATTATAGCGTAAATATCGAGTTTTCTTATTTTTATAGTTTACTTTAAGTCTAAAAGCAGGATGGTATGTGTGTGTGTGTGTGTGTGTATATATATACACGTTACCATCTTTATGTAAGATTTAGAAATTTTAAAAAAAAAAAGTTTAAAAAAAATAAAGAAAAGAAAAAACGAATTTTTTTTATTAAAAATAAAACTTTGAAGCTAAAGTTAGGATAAAGTTTGTTGATAACAAACTTTATCTAAAAAAATCTGATTTTTTTTAAATTAGCTAACTAACCCCAAATATTTAGCCTAAAAATCCCATACTCCTACTCCCTTACAATATCACATTTGACCAACCACTTCATCTACCTTATTCTATAAATAAACAAAACAAAAAGAAAAAAAGAGGAGGACAAAAAAAAAAAAAAAAAAAACAAGTCAGAAAAGAAAGAGGAAAAGTGGAAAAAAAGAAAAAGAAAAAGAAAAGAACGAAAGGAGGGAGGGAGAAAAAAAAAGATAAAGAAAAAAAAACAGAAGTCAGTAACAAGAAAAAGTAAAGGAAGAGGAAAAAAACCAAATATTAAGAGAAAAAGTTTTAAAGAGTTATAAAAGAATCCTAGGAGAGACGAAGGTTCAGTTCGAGTCCGAGGATCTAGTTCGCAGTCACAATTTTCGCTCATCCGTTGTAATTGTCAG
>ML425096.1:0-17865 GCA_005239525.1 Nicotiana knightiana
AGTTGAACAAATAGAGATTAATCAACCAATCAAAACTATATTAATATCACAACAAGTTTATCCTCCAACGGGTTCCACCAGAACCCTAGATTAAGAACTTAGCTATTCATATTCATAAGAATCAATTCTAAAATAACTTGCATAATTGAACTATAAAATAATGAATAAAAGCTACAAAAATCAATGTTTGCTTCACTAAGTAGTAATCCACAAGTTTGTCTTCACTTCAATGGCTTTTCTCCCATTCGAATCCTCTTCCAAGTTGTGTTTTGGGGTCTATTTATATGTTTAGGACAAACCCTAAACATGTAGGAGACTTCTATTCNTCGGATGTTTCCTTTTCGACTCTTAAGCGTATTTTTGATTTATTTGCATCCATTTGGCTCGGTTTCCATCTCCAATGCACCTACACATGAAATAAACTCCATTATACACATAAAAAGTGTATTTTTATCATTAACGCACATAAAATGTTAGGCATATAACTTGTTAAACCATGAATTCTATCCACGCATCAACGCTCCCGGGTCATCCAAAACCTGATCCGAACATACGCCCAAGTCCGAAATAATCATACGAACCTGCTGGAACCTTCAAATCCTGATTTTGTGGTCGTTTACTAAAAAATCCAATCTTAGTCGATTCTTCCAACTTAAGGCTTCTGAAATGAGAATTTTCTTTCCAAATTGACTCTAAACTTCCCGAAATTCAATTCTGACCACACCTACAAGTCATAACACCTTAAATGAAGCTGCTCATGGCCTCGAACCGCTGAACGATGCGCTAGGGCTCAAAACAACTGGTCGGGTCGTTACATTCTCTCCCACTTAAACATATGTTCGTCCTCGAACGTGCTAAGAACTGCTCCGGAGTTATCTAAAATCACTATTTAACATCTCGTGCACCTGCCTATGCTACCACAACCCAGTTGAGTACATTTAGGGCAATGGGCCTTAGAACCAGGTCTCCATCATCCGAAATCCTCTGCCAGGCTTGTTTCCAATATATTAACACCGTATTAACTACCACACGATGTACCAGAACATGACTGCATATCTTTGCTGAATTAGCACCATGCACCGCATAATTCATCATCTAACCACGATGACATTCCCTGAACCTTAATAGCCAAAATTTCACGAATATGATGCTCATGATGCACCTCATGACATACATATAGGTCCTACTATAACTCTTACGATACCACCACAACAGAGAAGAGGTGTAGAATACAACCAACTGCAGAGTTAACCAATCATCGAATCTCTCCTCTCGACTAGAATCATCACCTCATTATGAACCGAATAATAGTATTTGTCCTTTAATACACTTCACAAAATCTCATCGCACTTATCCTTGGTCCAATAATCTCGTCTCACCCAGTATGAACTGCTCAGACAACAAATCACCCCAAACATGACCAACAGTCTCACATGATACCACAACGCGCCAATAGGCCATAACTCGAACATGATACATAAACAAAATGACTCAGGAAAAGACTACTTAACTCACGCAACTTATTATGAACTCTCCTCAGAAAACAGAAAGAAAAACACAGAAAATAGATTTAGGGAACCGTACTCAACATCACACTGTTGCGGCGCACAACCCGATCCAAATAACATGCCCGTGGCGGCGTGCCACCCTATCCAAACAACATAAAATTCACGTAAGAAGACACACACCGAGCTAAATTTCTCATTACCACAAATATCGAACATCGGTCACAAGCACGCTAAGTGCACAATATCATCCTGGGGAGACAGATAGAGCGATACACTACAAAACTCAAGCATATCTGAGGCGCTATATAAAATCTGAATCTCAAGAGTTATCCTGCTCATATAACATCATCACTACGCGGGAACACAACACATAAGAAATTATCAAGTTGTTTCCCAACTCACACAGCACAATATAATATTACATGAGATGAACGAAGACGGAACAACATCTGTTGTTCTAATACCTTTCCATGAAAAGCGCTATACCGAAATGAACATGCCTGACTCATACGGAGCCCGTAATCATATTTAAATCCACCCACAAACATCGAGTCTACCTTGCTCGCACCGAACTAGGCTAATAGCTTTACCTGGGTCCATATTAACCCACTTCCTCTCATAATACGCAAGAACGACCATCATAGCCGAGACAAACACCCCACAATCCACAACCGAATGAACCGAACACCTTCCAGGCATAAATTCTCAAGTAAGCAACATTACACTCCTTTATAATCAGTCCAAATCTTCAATCCATTAAGTGACTACATGTCACACTCATACGATCATCCTGTGGTCACACTCCCACGACCTTCCTCACAAGGTAGAAATTCTGCACCTCCACCACTGGCCACACTTATGCTGTAAAAAAAATCAAGAACCCATAAATAGGATGCAAAGCCTCTTTCACCAAACACCGATCTCAGGTGACACTAAAGACAACACCAGCTTACTCTAAACATTCAAATTCCTTTTTCTTGATCATCCGAACTCATAACATCCTGGTCAACACTGAACCGCAACCTCGATCTTTACTTCCAGTTATATACTGCTTACCGCACCTAACATGCCAATATGAGATAGTGCAATAATTCCATCATGACTTCTGAACCACTAATAGGTTGAACACTTCATCACATAGAAACCTTTTTCTTACCTCAATTCAATTTGCATGCACCGTAGGAGTAATGATAACCCCAATAAACACAGCAACTCAATTCCTTCTCACCTTGAGTGACTCTATTCCACGAGACCATTTCGTTTCCAGACCCATGAATCGTTTCATGCCCTCCTTGCACGCATATTCGCATCTTTGACCGGTATACCCATTCCGATAACCCTTCCATGAACCCAAAGTCATTTTCTCCTTTTTATGAACCCCAATTCTACTCTACACGCCGAAGATAACGTAGGACACTCCAACCATTTTCTCTTTCCCATAATTCTGCTACAAAAGCTCGATTCTTAGTGATACGGTGGGCTTGAAATCCTTAGACACCACCTTCTAACCCTTGAATCCATTGGAACCATTATTGAGAGTCACCCACTCTGGCTTGGTCCCGAATATAATCAATTCTACGGCTTCACTGGCACCTGAACAACCATCTTGATAAAGCACCCGACTGAATCCCTTCACTTGTAAATTACCTCTGTACTAAGCATAAATCCCGAATCTTTCCAAAGTCTAAACCTGATTCAATAAGTCCAACCCTTGCACACCTTTACCAAATCCCATGCTCTATTATTATTCTACTCTTTTCCCCTTAGCTGCAATAACTTGCCAATACGCCTACAATCCGCAACCCCGTGAGAAAATTATCCTGCAACCCAATCGCAGGCGGTGGGACTCTCCCACTTAGCCTGAAGCTGCTTCTTGCACCACTCTGGACCCCACGGAAATTCTTTCTTCATTGCTGACATGATCTTGCTCAACCAACCCGTCATCTTCTTCTAAATTCTCCTGTCAGCATTCCACGGATACTCTAATTCTCTAGCATCATTCATATATTCGGTCTCCTTTCGAATAGCCACTGGAATTCCTCGCAGAAACTTGCCAACCACACGACCGCTAACCTGCTCACAGGAGATAAGCCTCCTACGAAAATTACCAACTGACACCTTCCAACGATGTTGTACTGCACAATCTCTATGACATCAATACCCCATCCTATGTCCGTCCTCATTTGTCAAATGTACCATTCCGTCCGCTCCTCATGGACATCTAGTAAATGCACGACAATATCTTCCAACTCTCCGCTATATTTCATCCTCCTTCATCCCGAACAAATCCTCTTTGTTGCATTCCATCTCCCGTCGCAATAGCTAATATTTCAATTTAAGACTATGGACCCAATCACCGTCCACCAAAATTCTCAAATCACTCCAAAATTCTCCTCAAGATGCGCAGCTATCTTACCACAGAACTCATATGCTACGCTGCCATTCTCCCACTTTGGTTAAACTCACTCCTGCAAGCAACTACCTGACTTCCTTTTCTTACACCTGGCCTTTTAGAAATTTAACCATCACCTGACACTTCCCACGTGTCCTTCCTCATCCCTTGCTGCCCAGTCGTTGCCTTAGGCCAATAACTATCTTTGTAGCACTTAAACCAGTAAATCACCACAACTTCAAACCTTTACAAAGATCATCTCTCTTGAGTCGCCTTTATTAGAAATACTTATTCAATACTGAACCACCGCACCACGACCTCTGACAACCGCTTCTTCAATATTATTTCACAACATTCTGACCCAATGCCATCGAAGAAACCATAGCACTGACGAACTTAACACCTTATTTTCGATCAAAAACAGCGACACCACATCACAGATGAATATTCCACCTCACTCGAAAAAACCAAGTATTATTATTCTTTCAACCCAAATTAAGCATTCATAGTTCAATTGTCTTTCCTTCGCCGAAACTAAAATACTGAAATCTCGAAATCACGCTCCGAGAAGACCTCCTCCCAAGTCATTCATTTTCCCAACACATGGGAAAGCTTCCTATCATCATATCAATACCACGCGATAACCATTCATAAGCATCATAGCAAATCTGTGCATAACCTTAAAGCTCTCATAAGTGCAGCTATCAAACTGAAACAACATAATATCCTCCCATAGAGCAACGACAATAGCCGCAACCAACTGTGCATGGAAAAACGTCACGCACCATATCTATAGTACCATTACAATTCCTCAAATTCTTAATTATAGCAAGCGCTTCGCAACGTGTAATATTGATAAAGAAGAAACGTAGGCATAAGCCTCAAAGAAATCAAATCGCACGGGAATCAAGAAGTGAAGTACTCCTAACAGCCCTATAGCCTCTCTAAGATAAATACAGACGTCTACGTACTGATCCGCAAGACTCTACTAGACTTGCTCATGACTCGTGATACCTAACGGAACCTAGTGCCCTAATATCACGTTGTCATGACCCAAAATCCATTAAGGTCGTGATAGCGCCGGACACCACTGTCAAGCAAGCCAATAATTTAAATAGTCAAAAAAATCTTTATTTTTAAAATTCTTGAAGTCGTTCCTTTTTCATTTTCTTAAATAATAATTAGCTAACTTCCACTGAGAAATCAACAATATCTTTGACAAATTTAAATAGTGAATACATCCCATAATTTCCCCAAAACCCGGTGTCACAAGTACCTGAGCAAATATCTAAGAATTATACATGTACTACAATACTTGTCCAGAATACAAACTGGACAAGGAATTTAAAATAAATACAATACATCTAAAGAAGACTCTAACGGCTGTGGGTCGTCTCCGGATGGTGCAGCCTGTCTATGTCTCCAAGGCAGTCACATCACTGCCTCAAGCAGGGCCACTATCTATGAATGTACTTGTGCAATAAAATGCACAGCAAGTGTAGTATGAGTACGAAAACAACGTGTACTCAGTAAGTATCCCGCCTAACCTCGAAGAGGTAGTGACAGGAGGTCGACTTTGACACTTATTAGAGGTCCAACAATATCAAGTGCACCACAAAAATGTATTAATATAAAGCAATGTAAATACATAAGACATACAAGTATAGATTATATGGTACATTTTCCCTCTTTACAATTTACTCAACTCTCTACTAGCAAGTTCCTTCTGTAGCCGAAGCATACAAATAAATATAGTGGATTTCATCAAAGAGGTTGTCATAATTCAAATCATGGGAAAACCCTCAGATGAACTGGCTTTTTGCCAAATATTTCGCACGATTCCATGGGGATGATGTATATTTATACGAAATGCCGAGACGAACGGCCCGATCCAACATAAAAGTAAATTGTGCACTATCGAAGGGTCGAACGGCGCGAACCATAGATGAATCTATTAACCTGTCGTGGCGTACAACCCGCTCCCATGAGAGTGTGGTACATAAATCCTGCCGAGGCGAACGGACCGATCACATAAGAGTGTGGTACATAAATCTTGCCGAGGCGAATGGCCCGATTCCATAAGAGTGGTGGAAAGGAATCACCCCGATAGTGGAATATAAATTGCAAAGCGGTCACACATAAGCATACACATTCAAACAGTCCATCCCGTCTATATCGGGAAACAATTACCCAAGAAATGAAAGTTTTGCTTTTAATGGTCACAGAGATATTATTTAATTATTTTTCTAGATTCGTTTGTCAAGTTCGATAAGGTTTAAACATTTTGAAATTCGCCAGCAAAGATACAAGTATGACAAATACAACATGCTTTCGGGTCCTAGACTACCCGGACATAAGCATACTAGTAGCTATGCACGGACTCCCATCATTTCGTGCGTACGTAGCCCCCACAAATAGTATCACATATTTAATTAGTTCACCTATGGGGACGATTCCCCCTCACAAGGTTAGAAAGGAGACTTACCTCGCTCTGAAGATTCATAACCGGCCTCCAAGCCCTTCTCACGACTCAAATTGATGCACAACGCCCCAAAACTATCCAAATAACGGGCAATCTAATGAAAATACACCCTAATACTTATAACAATTCAATTTCTATGAATTCCCAATTTCGCTCGAAAAGTTGACAAAATTGCCCTCGGGCCCACGTGCCCGGATTCCTAAATTTTTTGAAGATAAAGATTACCCATGACTTTACTATCTCTAATATATAATTTATTCTTAATTTCATGCTCAAATTCGCGATCAAAATCCAAAAATACACATTCTAGGTCTTTGTTCAAAAATTCCAAATTTCCACAAATTTTCATGCTTTAATCCATATCTAATTCATGTATTTAATTTGAAATGAGTAAAAACAACTTACCTTGACATAGATGAAGAAAATACCCACTTGAAGCACTCCAAAAATTGACCAACCAAGAGAAAAATGAGAAGAAATGGCCCAAATCCCGTCTTAAAACACTTACTACCCAGACGACCCCTTCTATGTGATCGCACTCCCCTTCACGCGATCTCATAAGCCAATCTCAAGAGCCCCCAAAATTTCCTCTGTGCGACCGCACACAAGACCCAGCGATCGCATAGGCCAACCCAGCAGCCTTCACAAATTACCTTTATGTGATAGCAAACAACTTCCCGCGATCGCATAAGCAAATCTTAGGGCCTCCAAATCTTCCTCTATGTGATCGCATACACTGCCACGCAATCACATAGGCCAAATCCCAGCAGCCTCCAATCCTTCTATGCAATTGCATACCCACTCACGCAATCGCATAGAGTAAAAACCTGTTGCACTCACACTAGAAAACCAGTAATCCTCACAAGGCCAGAATCGACCCTTTGAGCATCCGAAACACGCCGAGGCCCCCGGGACCTTAACCAAAACTACCAACCAGTCCCAATACCTCATTAGAACTTAGTTGAGCCTTGAAATCACATCAAACAACATCAAAATCAAGAATCACAACCTGATTCAAGCTTAATGAACTTAGAACTTCAAACTTTTATATTCGATGCCGAAACCTATCAAATAACGTCCGATTGACCTCAAATTTTCTACACAAGTCACATTCAACATTACATACCTTCTCCAACTTTCAGAATCACATTTCGACCCCGATATCAAAATTTTCACTTCCGATCGGATTTCTCAAAAAAACCTTCAAATTTCTATCTTTAGCCAAATGACTTCAAAATAACCTACGGACCTCCGAATTCACTTCCGATCGCGCTCCAAAATCCAGAATCATCATACGGAGCTATTCCCAGACTCAAAATCCCAAACAGACATCAATATCACTGAAATACACTTCAACTCAGACTTATGAAATTTCTTCTAAAATGTTGACTACAATATGCGCTAAAACGCTCCCAGATCATCTAAAACCCAATCCGAACATACGCCTAAGTTCGAAATCATCATACGAACGTGCTGGAACCTTCAAATCCTGATTCTGAGGTCGTTTACCCAAAAATCCAATCTTAGTCGATTCTTCCAACTTAAGGCTTCTGAAATGAGAATTTTCTTTCCAAATTGACTCTAAACTTCTTGAAATTCAATTCTGACCACACCTACAAGTCATAACACCTAAAATGAAGCTGCTCATGGCCTCGAACCGCTAAACGACGCGCTAGGGCTCAAAACAACCGGTCGGGTCGTTACACAAAAACCCTACGGTGAGTCCAACCCATGTAGGTGATGGAAAATTCATCACGAAAGGTACGATAGGATTCGCTATGACCATATCGTTCATAGAGGTAATCAAACGGTATGTGGGACTTCTTCAGGCACTCCAAATCATTATTCCTTTTCAAACCCATCGTTTTCAGAAACCCCATAGTGATAAGATTCTCCGGTACCAAAAAACAAGGACTCTCCCAAAGTAATCCAGCGAATCCCCCTATCTCCTCCAAGAGAGGGGTCATTTCTATGTTTTCAAAATGGAACACGGACCTTTCTCTATCCCAGAACATAGTGGCCGCTTCGATCAACATATTGTTTGGTTGGATGTTCAATAAAAAGGGTAAGTTTTCGAGGACCCTTTTCACATGGTCTTTGTCACTTGGAAAAAGGTTCTCCCACCAATCCAGCAACAATGGTGGTATTCTTTGGACCATGCCTAACCTGGGGACTTCGTGCCTCATTTTCTGCAAAACAAACAAGGTTAGACCCTTTCCCCCTCCAGATTCAACTACTTATACATCAGTGATTATCATACTGGAACTTATTTCTCCAAATTAATACACAGATTGTTGTTGCGTCCGTTGGGATTATAGAAACCCCGGTGGACTTTTGGACAAGGCTTTTCCTAAAGGGCTATTATGTGGACAACATATTAACCCTGGCTAGGTTTGACCATGATGCATGTACAATAAATTAGAGTAACATTTCTATAAAGGTCTAGAATGGTACACTCAAGCGGACAACTTGAGGGGGAAAGGGACGGAACCGTCGACTGCACCACTGATCGAATAGTTTTACCGCAAATAAGCTTCCGAATTCAAATGGATGATATATAGTAAGAGCGCAAACACTCATCAAGCATTGTTATGGTATTGATTACACACAAGTGGAATATGATGTTGAGCATGATTTATGCAACAGAAAATAGCATGTTGTCACGTATTTGCACGTTAAAAATAATAAATGCGGTATTTAATAATTGAAAATGCATTTATAAAAAAGGAAATAAAACAAAGAGACAAGTCAGTTTCCATAATAAAGAGTAATAAAACAAGAATGAAAAATCGTAAAGGCTTAAAAAAAGGAAAATAAATTCACATAGAGTGGAAAAGGAAAAGGGTGTGCAAGAATTAACAGAATAAAGCATGCTTAAAGACTAATTCACAAAAATCAGGTTCCTTATGGTAGGAGCCTAAGGGTTATCCCCAGCATAGTCGCCATGCTGTCGCGCCCCCTTTTTTCTCGCGTGAAATTGGGTTTCAACATTTCTAAGACAACTCCCTTCCTTTTGGGATGGGTTATGGGATTTGAAGAGTCGCCACCTAATGAATTAAGGTGTGATAGGGCACCTAGAGTAATTAACTCATGAAACTAGTTTGCATCACTAGAGATCGGGTAAGGGCTCGAAATTACCTTGAGGGGAAGGTGTTAGGCACCCCTGGAGGTCCACAACTGTAATGACCCAACCGGTCGTTTTGTGTATCAGGATCCCGTTCCCCTAAATGATACTTCCCGTAGAGGCTTATTATGATTTATGACTCACGGGGATGGGTGGTACGGGATTCGGAAGTGTTTAGAGTGATATAGGAACACTTGGTTCCTTAAGGTTGGCCTTTAAGGCCAAGTTTGACTTCGGTCAATATTTTGAGTAAACGACCTCAGAATCGAGTTTTGACGATTCCGGTAGCTTCGCATGATGATTTCGTACTTGGGTGTATGTTCGGCATGGGTTTTGGATGACCCGGGAGCATTTCGGCGCCCAATATCGGAATAAGAGTTTCCTTAAGTTCATATTGTGGTTTGGGACGTGTTTTTGTGTTATCGAGGTCCGAACGGAATTCTGAGATCGGGAATAGTTCTATTATGTCATTTATGACTTGCTTGCAAAATTTGGTGTCATTCCGAGTAGTATAGGTCGGTTCGGCGCATTGAAAGCGAATTCTAGAACTCTAAGTTCAAAGTTTGATTCAATTTGGTTTTGGGGTCGAATTCTTAGTTTTGTTGTTGTTTTTCACGTTCCGAAAATTCGAGTGAGTCCCTATCATAAATACAGACTTTCCAGTGCCTTTGGATGGGGTCCCGA
Organism: Nicotiana knightiana; assembly: GCA_005239525.1. Taxonomy (NCBI): domain Eukaryota; kingdom Viridiplantae; phylum Streptophyta; class Magnoliopsida; order Solanales; family Solanaceae; genus Nicotiana; species Nicotiana knightiana. The sequence continues at coordinate 10,191 of ML425096.1, forward strand.
GGGGTTTGGGTGAGTTTCAGACCCCTCGAAGTTAAATGCAAAACACCAGAATTTTGTGTCTGATTTCCTTCTATGCGCTCGCGGTTGCACTACCGCGTTCGCATAGAAGATCTGGGCAGGGGTGAAAATTACCATATGCGTTCATATAGGTGCTCCGCATTTGGATAGGGTAGAGCATTGGGCCAGACCAACTTCGCCCTTACACAGTGCGTTCGCACCCTCCCAGCCGCGTTCGCATAGGTCTAGCCAAGCTAGCCTCCGCGTTCGCGAAGACCTCTCCGCGTTCTGATAGTTGGCCTCTTCAGGCCCTGGCCATTTGTTCATCGCGAATGCACTGCCCCTGCTACGTTCGCATAGAAGGGGCAGATGGGAAGTGTGTTTTTATACGGGACTTAAACCATATTTGGGCATTCTTCTTCTTCCTTGAGGTGATTTTTGAGCATGCAAGAGAGACAAACGACCTAGCTATTTTGAGGTAAGTAATTCCTACCATAAACTTAGTCTAATACTTGGATTATTAGGTAGATTAACTCATTAATTAGTGAAAATTCAAGGGTTAGAGTAAAAAATCTAGGTTATATAAAAAATTGGGAGAATTACCAAGGAATTTGTCATGGAATCACACAAAAATGATATATTAATGATCCTTAGGCTATGGGTAATTGATTCCTTCTAAAATTTTCGGAATCCGAGCATGTGGGCCCGGGGTGTATTTTAGGATTTTTCAAAGTAAGGTGAAATAACTAAATAAATAGGAGAATTCCATACTTTTGGTATAAATTGATATATTTGTATAACATTTGGCTAGTTTCGAGTCCTTGGGTGATGAGTTTGGAGTTTTGGGCGCGTTCTTGACCCGGAGAGTAGGTTTGACACGAGGTGAATCTCCTTTCTAACCTTGTAAGAGGGAATTATCCCCATAGGTGATCTAAATGTTATGTGTTAATGTTTGTGGGGGCTACGTACGTACAAAGTGACGAGAGTCCGTACGTAGCGGCTATTATTGCTATGTCCGGGTAGTTAGGCCCACACCATGCCTTGTGTTTTTCCTTGAAATGAACTACATGCTTGATGAATTAATGTTATATGCGTCTTGTTTCCCCTGAGATCATGAAATTTGAGAATTTTAAAGGAATTGTTCACTGAAAAGTAATTTATGAAGAATATTGTGTGGATTGTGTGTGCATGTGACTGCTTCGCAATTTACATTCCGCGAGCCGAGTGTTATTTCCCCCACTCTCATGGGAGTGGGCCGTACGCTATAGTGAGATTGGAAGATACATTATGGTTTGGGTCGTTCGACCCTCGGCAGTGCACAGATATGATTATTATGATGGCTCAGGACGGTTGTCCTTATCATGTATGCGCATGCTAGATTGTTAATGATTTTCATGGATATTGAGTGGGAAGATATTTAAAAAACGAAAATGAAGTAGTAATTGTTTATTTACTTCTAGTATTTATTTGAGTTACAGTTATCTTTAATGTTTACTGTTTTTATCATCCTTGTATGCTTATTATTGATATCATATCTTGTTAAATTATTTTGTTGGACCTTAGTGAGTGTCAAGTCGACCTCTCGTCACTACTTCTTCGAGGTTAGGCGGGATACTCACTTGGTACATATTTATTTATGTACTCATGCTACGCTTATGTACTTAATTATACAGGTCCTGAGGCTGGTGCATCTGGTTATCAGACCGGAGCTCGATTCTGAGTATAGACTGGACCTGACTTCACGATGAGCTGCTTCTCCTGACGGTCCTCGGCAGCACCATGGAGTTTCTTTTGTTATTCCCGTCTGTTTCTTCCGGACAGTGGAACAGTTATATTATATCTTTTGTATATTCTGTTAGTATGCTCGTAGGACTTGTGACACTAGTTCCTGGCACACACGTGGTAAATATTATGGTTTTGCGGGTCTGTATACATATATTGGCTCATGCCTCTTTATGACTGCTTTTGGTTAAATTGGCTAATTATCTTTTTTTTTCAACTAATGTTTTGAACTTTAAAACTTGGCACGTGTTGGGATGCTTAACCAAATATGGGAAAAACCTTAGTAATCTGAGTGTTGGCTTGCCTAACCCCGATGTTGGGCGCCATCACGACCTGAGTTAGTATTTTGGGTCGTGACAACAACGGTGGGTCCCAACTGAACTTAATTAAGTGAATTAGTCTTTAAAGTAAAATAAAGCAATTTAGACAACTATTATTTTAAAACAGGAATTAAAGGGGTCCTAAGTTTTTTAGCCTATAGGATCATTTCCATGCAATACTTGGTAACATTCCCCAGGTGGGGTGCTACACATATTATTAGCGCATAGATCATCATCTCCTTTACTACCCGATTACTATATTTCAGTTGTTACTTAAGCATTCTAATAGCTTCTAACTCGTGCCTTATGCGTGCACTACCAGTCACTTCCCCTATGGTCCTGGAGGTGTTTAGGACCTCTACTTAAGGTGGTTCTAGACTGACCTAGGTTGCTAAAAATGAGAAAAATCTAGGCGACAAACAAAATTCAAATAGGACCGTCACAGAAGAGTAACTAAAGGCTCTTGTTAACCTCCACAAATAGTCAACAAATGCACGCAGTTCAATCAGCAAATTTCATTAATTTAGGATCCTATAGGCAGAATATCTAGATGAGCATAAACAGAATGTAGAGAAGCAGTTTGTTTAAGGCGAGCATCAGGACCTATCAATTTACCTACTGATTTTGATTAAGTTCTGAATCTGGGCAAATTTCAAGCAGCAAGAGATCACAGTATTAGGCCCAGAATTCTTAATAAACCTACATGTTGCCTAAGTGATAACCAGAACAGAATCCTATAGGCATGGTATCTACAACTGTTAATTATAGACCTATAACAACGAGTTACTTATTTTAACAGACATATTTTTATCTCTTTAAATCCTATAGGTATGCTTTCTACTTTTGCAGAATTAGTTAACTCGTATAGGCATGATTTCTAAGTGTTGAAACTGATTACAAGCATGATTTCTAAATTTACAATTGATTTACTCTATAGGCATGATATCTATTAGTTTAAATCCTATTGACATGATTTTTAGGTTTTGAAACCGGTTCCTTTTATTCCTGTAGGCATGGTATCTAAGTTGAAACTGATTTTTTATTCCCTATAGGCATGATATATATTAATCACATTAGGGCTATAATTTTTAAAGCAAATTTCCAGGAAAGTTTATTAGCTCAAACAAATAGCATCCTATATACATGACCACTAATGCACATGGAGATTGGAAATATGGGTAGATCCTACAAACATGGATTCTAATGCAGAATTGTAAAAGACCTATAAGGTGTCTCTAATATGCCAAAAATATGAAATTTCAGAATTATAAACAGTCAGAAGGAAATCCTATGGGCAGGATCTCTAAAGAAACAGTAGCATGCACATAAGGAATCAACACAACGGATCTATAGGCAGGACTTCTACCCGAGCTTGAACAAGGATATTTAGAACCCCCCCCCCCCCCCTCCCAAGCTTTTACTAATAACCCTAGATCTATTTATTACAGAGATTATTACATTATTACAGCCCAATAATGAATAAATTACATAGTAAAAATCGTTACACTATAGGGAGCCTTAGCAGACCCAATATTAACCTGGAAACTAGGCCTTCAAGCAAAGCTAGTCTGAAGTATACAAGTGGTCCATCCATGATACACAAAATTGGGCTTCTGGTGTGTCAAAATTCCCAAGGGCCTCAGGGACCTCCGGCAATGCTCACACCAGAACCTTACTCAGAACAACAGTTTGTAAAAGATTGGAAGACCAACCCCAATGTGTAAGAGTTCGACGGAGTCTCAAGGACCCTAGGCAGTGCTCACATTGGGGTGGTAAGAACCTAGATAACTAAGAGTAGAAGTTTGAAAATAGTATATAAGGGGTAGGGGGACAGTTTTAGAAAAACAGTTTTATTTTTTTAGGAGCAAACAAATTCAAACTACATGGTGCAACCAGAGCAGACAGGATCAAATTTTAGCACCAGGTTCAAGAAAATTGGTGTTTATTCAAACTAAATACTCATAGTACTTAAAGCAGTCACAGGAGCAACGATTAACAGACAGAACTGACCACACATGCTTGCTATATCTAAACATGTTCAGAATAGGGAACATACAACTGAATCAAACAAGGTTTCACATTACTGAAGATTACTTAGTTCATTAATTACCACTAGGTGAGGCCATATAGACATGTATTAAACAGAAACACGCTGAAGTTTGAAGTATCTAAACAAACAAACAAACACATAGAACAGGAACTAAAGCATACTAGTCTAGAAAGAGGTAAACAGAAACCATGGATCAGACAGAAAACATGCTAAGGTAAGCACACGGAACAGATTAGGTTAAGAGGAACTGAGGCATGCTAGTTGAGAGAGAAATAAACAGGAACTATATGGCAAAAATAAGCATATCGAGGTTTAAAATAAACTAATCATATAATTCTCATGGAACATAACAGGATAATAAGAACTAAGGCATAGTAGTTCAGAAAGAGATGGTCAGGAATCAATTATCCAAACAGAAGCATGTTGTGGTCTATAATAAGTTGACTACATAGCATATAGGATAGAACAAAATAATAGGAATTAAGGCATACCGGTTAGGGAGAGAGTAAACAAGAAGGAAATGGCAATTTGAATCCTAGCGTCTAGCCTTGGCTTTCAGCCGGCTAGACAATGCAGCAAGTCAGAATGATAGAAAGAACTCAAGTTGTGTGTGTGTAAGTGTGTGAGTGTAGGTTTGTAAGCCTGAGCTTGTGTCTCAGCGTGTGTTTGAAAATAAGAACAATGAAATGTTTATATAGCATACAGTAGAGTAAACCAAATAAGGCAGGCAAATCAACGGCACACAAATAAGGTATGCAACAATAAATTAATCAATCAATACAAATCAATTAATAGGAAAGAATCATGGAAGTATCACTTAGATTAAGGAGAATCAATTAGCAGCCAAGATAGAGGTTTAGTAAGGTAAGCAATAAGTCCAGTGATCACTTATAAGTAGGTCATAACAATCAAAGCCCAGAAATCAGGCCAGTAATATAATTAAGGAAAGTAGTACCAATTACGAATCACATATAAGGAAATAATAGGTAAAAATATTTCAGAGAGACATAAGTTTTAAAAAGAAGTACAATTTCAAACCCTAATTAAGCAAGTAAATCAGTTTAATTGACAGCCAAAGTTAACGGGCAAACATTATAGCAAGCAGTAGAATAATTAGAAACCTTAGGACATAAAGACATAGAGATGAAAATCAGTCAAAAAAGTAAAGGAAGAAAACCTGAGTTAAGCACTTAAATGTTTTAAAACATTTTTGCAGAAACTTCTTAAAAAAAAATTGAAACCCTAGCTTTTAGGGAAAAACGAAAATCGATTAACAATGATAGGAAAAAATAGCAGAATCTTAAAGGAAAAGTAACAAACAAACTCAAACCGCTTCATATCTAAAGAGATCTGAATGAATTTATCCAGAAATGGTTAGGTTATGTAAAAAAATGAACAGAGGTGAGAAAAATCTGGTTTGAACCAGAGATTTGAAGCTAAAAACATGAAGGTATTAGTACTCACAAACATAGAAATGAACACAGACGGATTCATCGAGAACATGAGGGATTTGAACCAAATCTGGTTCTAATCTCTTTGAGATTCCATCAAGCAATACGAAATTCATAATACCAGTAGAGATAGGAGGTTGGGTAAGGCCTGAAATTGAAGAGAAAACCCATGAATCGAAGGGGTTTCAGTGACGATGGGCTAGGGTTAGGAGGAGGGTGAGAGATAAGAGAGGAGGAAGAGGTTTCAAGGGTGGTCGTTTTGGAAGAATGGGTAGGGTTTTCGGGTCGTTTGGTCAATTAAAAATTGAAAGAATATCCTAGACCGTTAATCTCATGAGATCAACGGCCAGAATTAATTCTATTCCGAGGCGAGTATGGATCAGGGTTATGGGTTAATTTAATTGGGTTGGGGTGGAAATTGGGCTAAGGTCCGAAAATAAAATTAAAAGAGGCTATATTTTAAATACCCAATTGATTTGATAAAATAATTTATAAAAATAACTAATAAGTGATTAAAAATGCTATTTATGAATGAAAATAATTTAAAATAATTACTTAATATTATAAATATATAAAAGATCATTTTCGTGTAAAATCAAGTAATTATGCAAACATGGGCTATTATTGCAAAGTTATTGCAATTATAACCTAAAGACGTAAATATAGTTATGCATAAAATAATTAAAGATTAATATAAATATAGATGATAAAATTAAGCAATAAAATTATTAAAAAATCATTTGTGATGCAGTATGTAATTATTTGGACAATAAAATAATGGAATAAATTAATTAGAAATCATTTTAAAATTACAGAAAATTATGGAAAAATATTAATTGATTCTCATGCATTGTTTTGAAAGTATATATGCATTTTGAAAATAATATAGGGAAAATTTGGGTATCAACAGTCCCGAATATCTAGGAAGCGCTCGTAGAACCAAACACATAATAGATATTAAAATCTCCCTACAGTATACTCAGTTAAATATTAGTTGTGCTGGTTGTCCAAACCATGTTATTTCATTGAGGTAATAAGCTTCTCATAAGACACACTACCCCAAGCATAACTAGGACAAGCCTCATCGTCTTCAACAATAGCTGCATACTGCTCCAACACAATTGATTCATTCTTTCTGCCGAATAAAATAGACTCCACAACAAGAATTTCCATAAGCTTCACAGCATCTTCATCACTCTCGCATACATGTTTGAACTTCACATCATCATTTTTAATTTTATTTCATATCATATACTCTCGAATGTCCTTCAAGGTCATACCCTTAGACTTCCCAAAAGAGCTCTTCAGAATCATGCTCTTTCGTTAATTGGTTGTTCAACATTAAGTGTTGTGATCCTCAAACCGCACATAATGTGAAAGTCTTCAAGGCTGAACGGCACATCACAGCCAAAAATCTTGAAACTATTGGAATCTTGATCATTGGTGAATACGCAAAAAAGAATCAAACAATGAACCAACTTCATGTTGCAATTGAAATTCTCCATTGCCATAATATACCAAAATTTACCATTATTCAACTTCTCCTGTTGTGCAGGAGTCAAGAAAGATGCAATTAAACCCTTCAAATTATGGTTCCCCTTCCAGTAAGCACGATAGTTAAACCAATCTCGAAACTCATAATATCTATCCCCTGGTTTAGTAGGTACGGATACAGGGATTGAAGGAAATTTACGTATTTAGGTTCTTTAGGATCTTTAGGTGATTTGAATTTTCCTAGATGCCATATGTTCAAAAATATCACAGGTGGGAAAAATGACTTCAGAACATGTCACGACACAAAACTCTAACCTGTCGTGATAGTGCCTGATGCGAGACTAAATTGCATAGTTTAACATGTGATATACCTTACATTTTATCGGCATTAATAATAAAATTACACTTGTTATGTGCTTAATGGAGTTATTTCATGTGTAGGTGAAGTGGATATGGAAACGAAGCTAAAAAGATACAAATACATCGAAAAATACGCGAAAAGAGACACCCGGGCGATGGCTGGGCGACAGAGCCAAACACACTGACCCTGCCTGGCGTTAGCCAGGCGTTTGGGCTGAAAC